>VYZX01030190.1:20223-55326 GCA_013401335.1 Brachypteracias leptosomus
CTCCCGCCGCCCGATCCGAACAGGATGAGCGCCCCGAGGCAGGCGTCAGGTCGGGCGAGGAGGCGCCCGGGTCCCCGCGGCGGGGGCGGCTCGGCCCGCCCCCCAACTCCGCTCAGCTCCGCTCGGCCCCGGGCAGGCACAGCGGCTGGGAAGCTCAGCGCCGCAGAGGGCTGGCGCCGCCAGCCAATCAGCGCGCGGGCGGGGCGCGGCACCGCGCCGCCGATGGCCGGTGCCTCCGCGGGGCGCAGCGCTAGTAACGGAAACGGCCGCGAGGCGCCGGCATCTGAGGACGCTGGAGTGCGGTGGGGAACGGGGAGCGCTGTTCCAGGCTTCCCGCGTTCCCCTCTGCCCAACGTCCCTTTTCCCTCATTCGCCTTCGTGACCCCTCCCTTGCACGTGTCTGTGGGTTCGAGACCCTCGAGGGAGGCCTGTAGCCCTCTGAGCGCCTGTGAAATTGTGGCGGTCTTTTAGTTGTTACCAATTCTCTTTCTTCTAGACGAGTTGCCGACTAAGATGTGAGAACTCTGGTTGTGGGCAGTGGGGACTTGGAGTTAAAACTGCTGTGAACCATCAGACACCACTATGGCATATGTAACCTTTAGAGGACATACCTGTGGGAATATATGACTGAAATGGCAATGCCCTCTGCAGCCAAAGTACAGGCATCCAGCCCTCCTCTAAACAATGGCGTTGTTCCAGAGCGTGTTTAGGAGAGCCTTGGGTACAGGGCTTTCTTTGTCTTGCTGTCGAGTTGTGCAAGAGACACGGATGAAATAAAGTTCAGGTCACTGGAAGATGTGATGATACAACACTTTCAAAGAAAACTTAGCAGTAAATTAATTGTGTTTTGTCAGGTGTGAAGGACTGGATTTGGCTGAATAGTTGAGGAGATGTGAAGCTCTATGGATTAATTTGTATTCTTTCCTTTATGGGACAAGGTTCCTTGTCTGCTTGAGAAAATAATTTTTTGTGTGTGCAGCAAGAATGAACGGGAATAGAAATTGCGGCACGGCTCTTTATTCTACTGAGTTATGCATATGGTATTGCTGAATGTGTCTGATAAAGTCTAAGCTATCTATTCCTGTTAATGAAATAGATAATGTCTACTTATTGACAGGCAAATCCCAACTGGAATATGGTTTACTCAGCAAATATCACTTGTAGGTAGGAAGCTAATTTTTGGAGATGCTATCAAATAGAGAACTCGGTCCAGTTACTGACTGCTAATTACATTACCTGAAGAGGAATTGTATTGACATAGGAACTTTAAAAAATAGATTTTTTATAGATGACCACATTTTCACATGTAGTAACATACAAATGTCTCCTTTTTTTAATCAGAAGACATTTTACAATTTTTTCAAGTGTTGTTATCACTTACCAGAACTTCCAAAATTATCATATGTTACTTGTTATGCTATATTCTTGCCCCACTCAGCATGTAGCTGAATAATTTTGAACTAATCTTTATCTTCATTGAACTTTATACCAAATAATAAGTAAGCTGTTCTACCTTCCAGAAGGTGAAGCTTCATCATTGCTTGGGTGGATTTTTTTTCCAAACACATAATAATTCAAATTCCCTATGAGGCAGTTCATCATTCTGTTTCTTGCCTCTATTCTTTATCTCTCCAGAAACACCATAAAAGTGGGGGCACAGGTAAACCTGAAAGAGGATTTACTTTCTACTCTGGAAGCAAGAGTAACAATTTTTTTTTTTTTTTTTAAATGAAATGTCTCTACTGGAACAAGATTGAAACAAGCTATTGCTCTTTACCTATTCTTTCAGACAATCAAAGGAAAATGTTGAATGTGTTACTTGTTGACTCTCAGAAATGAACACCCTGTGTTCAGGTTCCTCTCTGCTTCTCAGAGTCTTTGTTGAGGCCCATTGTCTCTGTAGCTTCTATTAGGAGATTTGTGCAGCTTGAGTAAACTTTTAATTAAAATCAAGCTGAGGGTGAAGTAGATTTGATCTCTGCAGATGAACAGTTTCATCTGCAAGGTCTGTTGTTCTTGAACTTACAATAAACATACTGGATAATTACTAGTACTTTACAAACAAACAAACAAACAAACAAACAAAAAACCCAAACAGGAGAACTTTTCTACATCTATCAAAAGCAAAAGTATCTTCTCTGTTCCTCTCCTCTGCCTTGTTTCCAGAAATGTAACTTTTTATTTTTATATCTGAAAGAGATTTAAGATGAAATCAGTCTTATCTGTTGTACCAAGCTTTAGGTTTCAATATTGATAGTTTTAGTCCTCAAGCAAATGAATTTTCTCAAGATCATTGCTTTCTTTCAAATATAATTTACCTTCTGTCTTATCAAATCAGGAACTATTAAAAAATTCTAGAAGACTTCAAGAGAATAAAATAAATTTAATAACATCAGTTGCCTTAGACTTAAGAAAGCTCTATGAATTTATCAGGAAATCTACTGTAGTAACTCTTGCATTTCTAATGCCTCTCTCTAAGAAAATAGGCTAAAGGAAAATCAGGGGGACAGTCAGGCTCTTCTGAGGAGCACACAGCAAATGGACAGAGGACAATTGTCATAAGGTGCAACAAGGGGTAGATAGTATTAACAACTCTCAACAGCAAAGATGTTAAAATACTGGAATGGATTGCTCAGATCAGCTGTGCAATGTTTGTCCTGGAGATACTCAAAACTTACCTGGATGAAGAGTCAGAATGCCCTGATCTAACTTCAAAGTTGGCCCTGCTTTGAGCAGGTAGAAAAATTACTTCTATCAGTCACTTCCAGCCTAAGCTGTTTTGATTCACATCTGACAGTTGCATCATAGGATTATTCTGATAACATATTTCATAAGCAAAAGTACTTTCAGCTCCAAAGCTTTCGAATACAGAATGCATAATATGGATACACCATGTTAATGACACCAGCGTGTCTGAGTTGATGCACAGACTTCAACTGGTTGCCTCTAATAATGTTGGCGTTAAAACAGTCATAAGATACCAATAGCTGTGAGTGTCAGAGTATATGCCTTCACTTAGAAGTCAGTCTCTCTAAAGCATTGTCCTGGTTTGAGTTAGAACCGAACTAATTCTGTTGGGCGATTTTACTTTTTAGCTGAATCTCTTCTAACTAACTTCTCTTTCTGAAGCTAACGGCATATTTGGCAGACAGTGTCTGCTTCTAGCAGTGATAACGCTCAATGTTTAGAGTTACTACCAAGGACTGATATGCAGACCAAGGTCACTAGTAAATCTTGTACCACAGCAAGACATGCAGAAAGTAAAAGGCCACACTTGCAGGGAGGAGCAAACAGGACAGGTGACCCTAAACTGACCAATGAGGTATTCCATCCCATATACGTAATACTCAGTATGAAGCTGAGGGACCACAAGGGTCAAGCTGCTCTTCTCTTCCAGCTGTCGTCATTGTCTTTAATGGCCAGCATCCAAGGAGGATTCCATCCATTCTGCCCTCAGTCCTGATCCCTATGTTCCTGAATCCAGTTTCAGAATCTATCTCCTGAACCCAGCTTCCATCTGCTGCTGAGTCCAGTCCGGGACTTCCCCAGTGCCTGCTCCACAGCATTAGTGGTGAAGGTGACATAATTACCATCAGGGGGAGTTGGGTTCGATACTGGTTTTGTATATATTCCATTTTATTATTATTATCTCCATTAAAGCCATTTTAGTTTTCTTTTCTAATCCAGAAGCCTCTCTCTCATTCTTTTCCTCTCCCATTTGGGAGGGGAGGAGTCCCTAAGTCTCTGTATCCTCTTTCTCTTCCTCTATTTGTGGGGGGAAAGCGGAGTTAACAGAGAGCATCTGTTGCAGGTCTGGTGGACTGACCCTAAACTTTGACAAGCATGGGCACAAGTAATAAGTGATTCTGAAAAAGTATACAAAAAAATACCCCAAACCAAATCTACTGGGAACTAATTCCTGTTTGGTTTCAACCATGTGAAGCTGGAACAGAGTACTTAAAATATTCAGAAACAGTGTTGCTGAACTAGGAATTGGAAATGTCACTATATGAATAAATACGGCGTCTATGACTGATATAGTGGCAATGAGGAATATTAATTGGTTAAAATCTGTTTGTATTTATGGATAGAAATGCCTGTATGACAATTGCTACATCTCAAAGAACAAAACACTTGGAAGTGCTTCTCCGGATTTACTGGCTTTTAATCAATAAGAAGATGGCTTTTAAACATTGTTTGCATAGCTGAGATGGCAAAAACTCCAATAAGGATGTTCTTACTTTAAAAAACTGTGCCGTGTGTTCCCCTTTCAAATTTGACAGTTTTCATTCCCTTGAATTATTTTCTGAAGGCATAAGCACATTGGAAAATAAAATCTAAAAGTCAGAATTTTATTCCATTCTCAGTGAGTTGCATCTCAACACAGAATGCAAATTTAAAACTTCACTTCTGAGCAATTTAAATATTTACAAGGTTTGGTTCCACTTGAACAAACTTACTATACAAGTTGTGTACTGAGTCTGGCAGGGATGGAGTTAATTTTGTTCATAGCAGCCAGTATGGTGCTGTATTTTGGATTTCTTACCAAAACAGGGCTGGTAGCACACCAATATTTTAAGCTATTGCTGAAGGGTGTTTATACAGTGTCAAGGCTTTCTCTGTGTCTCATGCTGCCCTGCCAGCAAGTAAGCTGGGGGTGCACAGGAAGTTGAAAGGGGTCACAGCTGAGACGGCTGACGCAAACTGACCACAAGGATCTTCCACAGCGTAAGATGCTGTGCTCAGTGGTAAAAGCTCAGCAAGAGAAGGGGGAAGCGGGGACATTTGAGGTTACGGCATTTATCTTCACTCAAATAGCTGTTACGAATGATGAAGCCCTGCTACCCTGGAAATGGCTGAGCATCTGCCTGTTGATGCTAAGTGAGTGTATTCCTTGTTTCACTTTGCCTGCACGCACTGCTTTGCTTCACTTATTAAGCTGTCTTTGACTTGACCCACCATTTTTCTCTTGCCCTTCCAATTCTCTCTCCCGCTCACCTGTGCAGGTGGCTGTGTGGGGCATAGCTTCTGGCCAGGGTTAGCACACAACAGATTGACCCTGTATTGTGATTTGCAGTAGAAGAAAACGAGCTTGACATCAAGATACCACACAAGACTTCCTCAGTTAGGAGCAAAACACAAACTGACTGTGGTGCATTTGGTATGAGTTGTGATATATTTTACTATTGCACTTTTGGATAGTTTTGAGTGTACTAGTAGTTTGGAGCACGTCTCATGGATTGCGGTCGGTTGCTTGGCTTTGTGTATGTGTAGGAAGCATACATGCTTGCCATTTTAAAAGTTTGTGTCTTGGAGGATTTTTAGCTTCTTTGTTGTGTTATACTTTCTTCTGGGTTTTTGTTTTTCCTGCTTATTTTTTTGGCAGAATTCCCTGCATATGTATGTGTATTCGATTTACCAACATTTTTACGCTGAAACCTGCTAGGTACCATTTGGAGTTCTAGTTGCACTTTTGCAAATCACTCTTTCCTATGTGAATTCTCAGAATCGGTAAATTTATCAGATTATTTGTAGATCTTGCACTTCAGTATTATTGCTTATCCTTGCATCTTACAAAAAAACCTGTACAGGATCCTTTAAAGAAAGGTTTGAGGGTAGTTTAGAAGATGAAATTCCACTCACTGTTTTTTTTGGCATCCTGCTGATACTTAATTTCTTGAAGGAGTGAAAGGAATTGAGGAAAGCAGAGTACCATATGTCTTTTTAGAGCATACTTTGGTGACAGTCATGAACAGAAGGAGGATAAGAATGAGACCTGAATTCTACAAAATGACATAATCATAGTGGAATTGGCCAAGAAAAAGCAGGCACTGAAATATGAAGCATGTTTGTGATTTAGGACAGGAAGGAAGTAAATTTCAGTCTATGAGTTTTAGAACTTGTTGCAAGTCAGTTTAAGGTTGCCTGCCTGAAATGAGTAGGAAAGCAATATTTGAAGGCTTTGTGACTTAAACGCTGGAACGCTTTTGAAAGCTATGCTTGTGAACCATAAATGAGATTACTGCTTTATGTCATATAAAAGTTAATCCATATTCATTTCTCTTTATTATTCTATTTTTTGTATTTTAAAGTTGTGTTATTAAAAGGTATTACACTTTTCCTTTGTGATTTTAAATATTTACATTGCCACCTGGTGGCCTCATTTTATCAGATAATAGACAATAAAAATATATGTTAAGATCCTTTTTCTTCATAGATGTGCAATTCAAACCTTAATATATAATCTCTTTATACATCCAAGAACAATGTATCCCTTTTTGCATGTGAATATGTGCATGCTGTGTTGATTGCTGTGGTTCTTGAGGGCCTGTTGTTGAGGCGATGTTGAGGCAATGTTGAGGCGATCAGACTTGAGAGCTCTTTGGTAAGGATAGAACTGAAGTGGATAGCTTTTCTTACCGTTTTTCCATGCTCATTCTTGATGTTTCACTGTTCCTCACCCTTTCCTAATCAAAACAAGCAGAGAATCTCATCTGCTACCAGTATAGTTAAACTTTTTTTTAGGACTAGAACTTCTGATTTTGCCAAGCTTCTTTCCTGATTGGTCTTTATCCTTAGTTCTTACTTTTCAGGTTTTATTACTTGCTAATGTTTTTCTACAGAAAACATTTTTCCCTTCTACAGAAAATGTTTTTCCCTTCTGAGAAAATGCATCCCAAGTCTCTGTCCCTTTGTGATTCCGTATCATTCATATAATTAGCTGTGCTACAAAATGCTTGTATGTTATTGCTGGGTTTGCTAGTTTACTGTGCTTATGTCTGGGTTCAAGGCAAGCAAATACTGATTATATCATGCTTAGTATAATTCTACTCATAGAAGTCTTCTGCCTTGGTATGCTTCCTGTCAATGGTGGGATGGAAACTCCATTCCCTATGGCTTGAACTCTCAGTCTCAAGCTCTGCTGGCTCGAGGCTAGGTGCTGTCTCAGAGCAAGAAGGTGGAGTGTCTCCCTGCTCTAGTCTTGTCTCATGGGTTCTGTAGTTGTATAGCTCCAGATAGATCCAGGATCTTCTGTCTCATACTACAAGGAATACTGCAAGCTGTAACAAAATGACAACTGCTTATTACATAAGTAATGATTTAAGGTTAAAATACATTATTTTTGTACCAGTACTTGACTATCCTCTATAAATGTCGTAGTAGAGTCAGGGTTTCTGCATTCATTCCTGATCTTAGTGGCTATGGCTTCTCTAAAGTAATATGTCCTTTCACTGCTTGGGGCCTATTTATTAAATTTTTTTAGCTACTTCTCTACTTGCTGTGTTTCCTTAATGTTTTTGTTGTGAAGATTCCAAATAGGCCCCAGGTTGGTGGTGTTCTGGGAATTATAATTCTGGTGATATGGACCCCAAATTAGATAGGTGAGAAATGTTGCACACTTATTTCTCTACACAGAGCACAGGTTTCTTGCAATTAGTACTGAAATAGATACAATTGTGTCCACAATTCCAGTAGCAACTTCTACCTCCTCTAAAACAGCATCCCTAAACTCCTTAGTATGTTATACTTGATCATATGGAATCCATTTCTACATCAGTGTTACAAATGTCCATTTAATAAAAGGAGTGCATCTGTTCTGCCATGGAATAGTCAAAGTAAATGCATTGGTCACTGTAATATGCACTCTATTAATTTGCTGCCACTGGTAGTATCTTGTATTCCCAAAATCGTAAATTGTCTCTCAACTGGAATGTTTGGTATAAAAAGTTAAACAACAGCAACCACAAAACTCTGTGAACTAAACATGTTTGACCTCTTTTTTTGGTTTTTATTTCAGTTTCTACTTTGCTTCTGGCTTTCACGCTTGGTGGAACCATCCCTAGTGTTTTCCATTCATATTTCAGTTAGTGGTTCTTCAGGTTCCATCACAATTAGGGATTTTTTCATTTATTTTTAGCCAAGTGAGTTGAAATAAAATATCCACAAGATATTTGAACTTAACATAATTGTTGTTATAAAATTATTAATAAAAATAAAGACATGTAAAATTCACTCAGACAAAGCCCAACAATTAATTTGTGCTTCTTTTTTAAGAAGCTGCTTCTTTTTCTGGTGAGACTTCCCATATGTCTTACTCACTGTTAAATTTTAATAGCAACATCTATAACATAACATTCTTGCTTTTTTTTTCTTTTTTATCTTCTTTACCTTCCCATAATTAAAATTGAAACTGGAACTATTTAGGCATTTTTCCATTCTGGAGTTTTACTTGATATGCATAAAGTACTGCTTTATTTATAATTGGAGCTAGTCCATCCCATTTGCAGTTTAGACTGTAAACTTGCATGGAAAATATGGAATGTTACTTTCCATCCTCCTTGCCATTCTGCAGACAAGTGGTTTGTTCATGTTTGTTTATCCATGCATTGAGCATTCCTTCCCAGTTGAGTTGCTATAAAAACGTTAATCTCTTCCGAGTGTTTAGATAGGGTTTGTATGCATTCTTCAATTAAAACATTAGGCAGTCTTTTTTTTCTCGCGGGTATCATGTGAACTTGTGAGAAGTTGTTGTGGCTCACAGGTCATTAAAATGACAAGATAATGCGATATCCCAAACTGTTCTGTAATTTTTCACTGTTTTGCTTAGTGTTATTTTTATAGTCTCGCCAGGTCATTCCAGTTACCTTGAACAGAGAGCTCCCAGCACTGTGGAACCTCTCTTTTCTTCTCATGCCTTCACATAGTTCTGTGATGATTTGCCCTGGAAAGTATGTTCCTTGCTTAAAATCAATTTACTGGTTTAAATCCCATCTGGAAAATACATTAAAGCCTGCACTGTGGCAGACTTGGCTGTAGCTTTCTTTAATGGAACTACCTCAACCCATTTTATCAATGAACCTAATATTGGCAAACAATCATACTTTGCATAGTAGGTAGGATCAAGGTGGGACTATGTGTGGTCTAGTGTCATCTGTTTGTGTCCTAGCCTGTGGTTCATGAATTCTCTAATGTTTTAATGTTATTTTTCTCTTAGTGGGGGTATTCACCACAGCACAAGTTAAGCAATATGTACCCATCTGTCTTCACATTTGGCCAACTAGCTATCTCCTAGTACTCCCTTTTGGATTCAAGCAACCCCTACATGATCTTCTTCATGCACCTATTGAATCAACTCTACTTGAAGTGTATATAGTGCTCTCTAGAAGTGTTTGTTGTCTGGCCACACTACACTCTATATGTTTCACCTGCCTACTAGCTTCTGTGGTGATCACCCCTCAATTTCCTCATTTCCACATTGTAAGGTGGTTATGTCTTTGATACCCTGCTTTCTATGATTTTTTCTTTGGTTTGTTTTCAAAATAGCTGTTTCTTCAAATGTTAAGTCTACTGAGATCACCACAACTTTGGCAAGGGCATCTGCTTGACTATTCCAATACTGCTGCTTCTATATTTTTCCTTTTGGTATGCTTTTACAAGAGCTGCATATTTAATTTTATTGTTATTGTTTCATTAAAGTTGTTTTGTTTTCTAATCCATTAGTCAGTCTCTCTCTTATTCCCTTTCTATTTCCCTCAGGGAAGGGAGAGGGCTCAATGGAGACTGTCTGTCACTTGTCTAGTGGCCAACTCAGTCCTAACCCTTGTCATTTATTATCTTTATTCCACATTGGTAGGCAAATAGTTAAAGGTTGATATATCCGGTCTGGAATTATGTACAAAGCCAGATCATTTCCTTCAGGTTCCTTTTTTAACATTGTTAGTAGAGCTTGCAGCTCTGCTGCTTGTGCAGAGCAAAGGCAGACAGCTATTCTTAATTTTCATAGAGGTTTCAGCTGAAACAGAGGATTTTCCATCCTTTTGGTAAAAACTGGATGCATCTGTGAACAACACCGAATATCCTGTGGCATGAAGTCAGCAACGGAGCTTTTAGAGCAGCAACGGAGAGTGTCTTTCTGGTGAGAAACATAAAAAGGTAAAGGGCACTAATGTTCTGTTGCAGAGGTTAAAAGTCATATAGACTAATATCTTGTCTTCTACAGAAAGCTCTTAGTTTATAAAAGCCAATATCCATGCAGCTAACCTAGGATTTGATACATATACAGTTTGTACTTTTCCACTGATTATGTACTTTAGTGGAGCACATGTGATGTGTACTACTACAAAACGGACTCTAGTGATGTATTCCCAAAACTTGTTGCTTATGTTGATGCTAAACCTGGTTTTCAATATGGAATGGAATTATTTCCCACTGATACTAAGACTCTCAAATCAAAGGCTGTAACTTGCATCTTATTTCTGTGGTCTTGAAACAGCACAGTCCTAAGGTCTAGATTGATAGTGGCCAGCCAAACATATATAGCTTGCAAGAATCTTGGTGTCTGATGGTGGGTTTGAACAAGTGCAGTTTTGCTTCTTCCTGTTTTTTCTGTTCTTGATCACGAGATTTCTTCACTAATTTGAGTAGTGGTTTACTGATTTCTGCAAATGTAAAGATATTCTCATGAAAATGTAAGCAACTCCAAAAATCTAATACAATTATTACTGTGAGGGCATGGACTCTCATAGCTGGTTTTACCCTTTGATGGTCCCAGCATCACTCTCCCTTTCTGACCTAAACTTAGTTCTGAATATTTCACTTCAGATTGTACCAACAGTTTTCTCATGATTAGCTTTAAAGCCTGTGTTTTGAGTAATGCTGATTGCTTCTTGTGTATATTCCTGGACTTTCAATTCAGTTTTTCCATGTACGAACACATCATCCGCATATGATATGACATAACACAATTAAATGGTAATTTCATTCACATTTGATACATTTGATCTGAAAGTCTTGAGGTACATGTATAAAACAAGATTGCTTCCCCTCACAGGTAAATGCTTGTTTTTACCAGCCTTGCTCTGCTATTGGAATAATGCAACAAAAACATTGGCTAAGTCAATAACAAAAAAAGCAGTGAGATATTCTAATTAGTGCTAAAAGAATTTAAGGCACATTTCTACCACAAATGACCTAAGAGCTTGCTACCTTATTTAAGTGTTTAAAATGCACTTTTAGGATTTTTTCTTTGCTTTTAACCCTGGGGGAAAAAAAAAAGGGATGTTAAAATTATAGGTCTTTGTACTAGAACCTCACTTTCCAGTAAACTTGTTGATGGTGGATTGGAGTCTGTCCTCTGTTTCTTGTGGGTGTTGAAATTGTTGTTTGGGAAGGAGGATCTGGACCTTCAATTAATATGCAGCTTCTGGTTTTGCACATTTTAACTTACAGACACAAAACTTGAGGAAATTCTGTTACCCAAATATCCACTGTTTTTACTTCCTCCGGATTCTTAATAACAAAGCATCAGTGACTTGCAGGAATCACTCCACCCTCACCTCCCACTGGTCGGCCCCAATTCTACAAACATCCTTAGCAAAATCTGCAGCTAATCCATTCTGTTTCAGCAAGGCTGTGCCAGTAATTCCCTGCTGTTTATAAGAGGGATCCTCCCATTCCTATACTCAGAAGGAACTCCTGAACTTCGCAGTTATTTAACTGCAGAGAACTTAATACAGGTGCTTGAACATTCTTTCATGCATATATTATATGTTTTATCATTTTGTCATTACGTGTTTTATCACTTCTCCACTTTCTTGAATTCCAGCTTGAAGAGGTATTCATTGAGGAGTGTTTAATGACACTACAATATCAGCTAACAACATGGCACTAGTGGTAGTTATATTCCTTCCGTGACCATCCAGTACTAATATTGCTGTTGGCCAATTGCATTGGTAATATTGTAATTTTACCACTGGACCAGGGGCAGGTATACAGCAGTGTCCCTAGCCCTTGTTATTGGGAGGAAGAGACAATGCCTAAGGGCCTCACTGAGAGGGACCTGTTATGTTCTGTAGTTTTTGTCCTCCCCCTCATCTTTTTTCGTTAGCTTGACAAAACAAGCCAGCAAGGAATTTATGGATTCTATTCCATTTTCTCGTATCTTTGTGGTTTTTTCTCAAATTTTACCATGTTGCTTTCCTGCAGTCCTTGGTGTATGTGCTTCCTAAAGGAAGTTTTTATCATAATTCTCCAAAGGTCTTTTGCAGTTCCTGTTATCACCTCTTTTTACACAAACCCACACTAAGGACTGTTTTCCCTTTTCTGTTCCTTTTGATCTTTATTTTTAAATGGAGGCTGATGGTCCTTTATGACCATATTTCTGAAAGTTACAGTATGTGTAGATCTTTTGTCATATCCACAGGACTGAGATTTTCTTGCATTCCTTCTTATCTTCATTATCTTCCTCATTTGTTGGAGCTGAATTTGCAGCTATTCCCATTGTATTTCTACTTGATTCACAGGTCCCAGAATTACTCTTGCTGACTTAACCCTGGTACCACTGCTACTTTAAAGGCACTGTGGTTCTATTAACTCAGGTACTTCCCCAGGTACCAATTCCAACAATTTTTCCAGGATTCACATGATTTTACTTTCTCATAGTGTTCTTCTAGGTGGAATAACCTGCCAAATCTCCTTTCAGTGCTCAGATAACTGTTCTGAGATGTCTAAATTTCTTACAGGAGATTCTTCCTGCACTGTAGCTGATAGTCATACTCCACTATGAGGCAGTGTTTTTAAAGACTTTGCAATCTTTACTAGTTTGGGGAAGTTAATCCTTAAGGCCTGAAAGCCCCATTTTACATTTTTCTGAATTCAGTGGCCTCAAGGTTTAAGTGATTACTGCTTACTCTGCAGTCAGGTCAGTTGCTATTGTTATAACCTCCAAAATTTTATGAGCAGCATGACCAAGCAGGAGTAACTAGTGCTATGAGTTCTGTTTTTATCACTGCTTTGGTTGCAACTGCATAACTGAATCAAAAAAACCTATTTTGTTCTCACGTTAACATGGATTTTCAGTATAATTGTAGACTGAGTTTCCTGTATACCCCTGTTTAATTCTGGCTAGAAAAATGTTAACATATTCACAATGTGCAGTTGGTAGTTGAATCCTGGGTGCCTGCTTTTGAAGTAAAAGGACTCTCTGAGTGTGCAGAAATCCATCTGTATGATATAGCTTTCAGGATCTGTCGTCAAGTTAGTAAATGGTTCACTGCAAAAACTATGATGTAAACCTAGCAATCAGAAACTGAGAAACTTCTCTTAAACAAAATTAGACTAGTATTATATAACCAGATCCAAAGGGAGACAAGTCTGACTGGTTTTATTATCATCTAGATCGAAGTTGATGCACAACAGAGGCTTTTTGGTAACTTTTCCCATTATTTCTATTCATATCATGCTGGTATAGAAGATTTTTATTTTTTTTTTCTTAATTTCTCACCCCTCTCTTTTTCCATATATTCATATAAATATATGTGAAGAAGGGGATTTTTGTATTATTGCTTTCTTCTCATTATTGCTTTCTTCTATTTCCTATCATGGTTTAACATTAACATATGAGTCATCTGATATGGCATGACAATCAAGTTCTTATCTGTATTCACGTGATCTGTTGGGACATCAGTTTACTGTTATCAGAATAACCACTACTATTAATAATGTGCTAGCACAAGGGATGTTTTGATCACTTTCACAGTGGTGGCATGTAAAAAGAAACAGGATAATAACGTCTACCCAGTCTTGGGGTTAAAACATTTATGAAGAACATCTTACTATGAAAGCTTGAAGTAAGTAATATTCTGCCTACCTGTCTTCCCCGTCTTGTGATCCAGAGGAAATTGACAGTGCAGGTTCCAGATTTCACTGGAACAAGGTGAACTCTGTAACAAATTAAGTGTGATCACCCAATCTTACCCCCAGTATGCGAAAAGACCATACATGCACTTGTGACTTATCTTCATTTTGAGGCCTTACAGAAGCATGTGCATAAACTTCCCCTGAGAGACTTACCACTCCTAAATAGTTCAGTCTACTTGAAATATGAATATAGGTGGAAATCAACTAGGAAAGTAGGTGGCAATTCTGCTTTGTGAAGTGACCCACCACACTGGTATTCCAAAAGAGTATTTGTCAGAAATATATTTGGAACAAGATAAAGTATCACATTTCAAATAATTTTTGTTCTTGTAAACATACTATTTTAGATATGGACTATCCAATTGGTGTATGAAATCCTTCCTGGTGTGTCACATACAGTAATAGGCATCTTCCTTTGCTAATGTGTTGCTGACATGTTTCATAAATGGCCTAGGCAGGTATGTTCTCCTCCCTCATGTGCACTATAACATGAAATTAATTTTGGTTATAGGACTTGGCCATTTTCTGGTCACATCTGCTTATAACTGCCAACTCAATGGACCCCTTTATGAACTGATTTCCAACCATATATGATCACTGCAGAAATAATCAATCTTCTTTAGGCTGTGGGATAGCCTAGCAATATATCTGTCCTCAGCCACCATAATAATGCTATAATGTCTTCTGCAATTGGCTCATGGCATGGAATCACTTTGTTTGCATGTCACCAAGTCCCATAGATACTCACCATTAGTTTAAAAGAGAATAGTTTTCTAAATTCAGTTCTGCTTCATAGTATTGACTATATAAGGAACTCCACAAGAATGCTTCCATCGAGGAATCCCTCTAGTATTCAATAAGCATACCTTGCTCACAGGGGGAATCTCTGAATCCTTAGGATGTGGGCCTTAGGATCTCTAATTTCTACTGGAGCAGCATTCCTAGTGTGCCAGGTGAAGACACTGAATACAAGGGATAGAGGCCTTTTCTTACAGCAGCAGTTGTCTCAGCTTGGCCAAGTGCTCAAATGAGCTGATGAGAGTTGCTTCCTTGAACATTGTTCCGTACTAACAAAATCACTTTCAGTGAATGGTGATGTGGAAAACATGCTCTGAACACTCTATTCAGTGAGGATGAGCTGTTAATAACTCTTTATTTGTTACTGACTATAAAAGGAAATCAAGGAATTACATTTAGTATCATGACCCTCACACAGGGTCATGTATCATTTTGTGCATACAGAATGTAAACTGGACAGAGGTAGTGACTCAGGGTTGAGTCAGAAAGGAGGAAGTCTAGAGTGCAAAGGTTAAGGAAACTGGAATATGAGCAGAGATCACTGCATTCCCTCACTTATCTCTGATGGTGCTGTAACACCGTTTAAGCCTTGTGGAGCAAGAGTCCTTGTGAACATCAACTTTTTGTGAAGCCACCCCTCCAGTCCTTCTGGCTCTGACATAGAGTCTTTATGTCCCAATCTGTCTGGGAAGTAGACAAGAAATCATGTTGTGCTTTCACAGCCTGCTCAGGGAAGAGGAGGAAGCATTGTGGAAGACATCTGAGGCTTGCCAATTAGTTAAATACTTTATATTGATTCTTTCTGCTGTCTACTGGGCAGGAAGGTCTCTGGCTAATAATATTACTCTGAGTTTGGCCATGCTTGGTGCTTCTTAAATTTCATTGAGCATGTTACTATTTAATATGGTATGTCCCTTTTATACAAAGCTTATGCTTAGAAATGAGTAAGAAATAAATAAGAAAAAAGGTGACATTTGGATTTGCAAGACAGAAGTCTAATAAATTCAAATTTCAGTGGGAAATGTATGGGGAAAAGTTGGTTTGCCCTTGATATGAGTAATATTTGGGAATAGAGCAACAAAACTTGTTGGACTCAGAATACATGACCTTGTGATGTGCCAGCTTGTCAGAACTAGAGTGAGTTTTGACTGAAAAGAAAGAATAGAGAAAAATGGTATTTTTAATAGGTGAGGAATTAGTTTTAGTTTAGACTACTGGTATCAATTGAAATAAAATAATATTATTGTATTATAAATATTAACAAAATTATATTAAGCACTATAATACTTCACCCTATGGTGGCTGCTTAATAAATATATGAAGCAGTTGCTGTGAAGATAAGACAGTTAAGAAATGTTAATAGCTTTTCTAGGACTGGCACTCATTTAGATTTTTACATAGCAGAGTTGTCAATGAGATAGAATGTTTCATTGACTTGGGAAAAACAACTTTTCTGTCCTTTAAAAAGCATGAAAAGTATAGGATGAAGCAGATCAGTTATCAAAGGCTGACATCTAAATGCTATGCAGCTGTTTGGCCATTGATGAGGCAACTTGAATTGTGCTCACTAGCGACTTGAGAGACTGTGGCTTGTAAAAGAATTGATCTGTTTGGTAGCATGAGAGTAGATTCATTATAATTCTTGCAGGCTACAGACCAGAATAAGTTCTGGGTCTTGGGCATTTCTGTGTCTCTGTGAAGAAAACTTTTTTTCTATATCAAATATAAGCCACACTCCTTTTTTTTTTTTTTGTAGTAAAAGAAATCAGATTATTTTAGCAGCAGGAAAATTTCTTTATTCCTAAGAAATATCAGCTATTGCATATTTATCAGCAGCTGATTAACACTTTGTAAAAACGTATCTTGTACCCAGGATCTAGAAGCAGAAAATGGAAATGATACCTGGTAAACAACCAGTCCACAGGGAGACTAACAGTTGTAGAGAGTAAGCTTACATAAATGTATCTTACTTGGGATCAATATAACTGTGCTTGCTTATTCCTGGTCTCCTTTTTCCATCCTCTCTGTCACCAGCTTCAGCTGTTGACAGCCCCTGAACTAAAGATGACTTAGAACTGCAAGCAAACAAAGAGCTTGTACCTGGAAGTGTCAGGAAAGATAAGGAGCTCTGATTAGCCACTGGTTAGGACTTTAGGAAATGAATTTGTGGAAATTAAGATTAATGAACCCTTATGGAATGAGGGAAATTGGTAGTTAAAAGAAGATACAGATAAATTAATGAGACACTACTGCATAATGAGAGCGTTTATTCCTCCAGTCTCTTTAGAACTATTTCTTGCAAAGTGATCACATACAGGCACATATTGATATAACTGGAATCTTCCTGGTGGATATACCTGGATTGTTGTCAGGGATGCGTTGCCATTGTGCAATGTAAAGCAGGGAGAGCTGTGGCATGTGGCAGTATGTTTCTGGAAGCAGAAGTGGTTGGTAAGAAGAAGTATTACCCCTAGTGTCTATGGGTGTGGCTATTTAAAAGGTTTGGAGCTTGTGAACAAATATATATCTGTGCTGAATACAATTGACTGTAGAACCACATTTGCCTTAGTATACAATCATTTGTTTTACAGTGAGCATCAAAAAGGAACAAGGCAATTCGACTGATAAAAGATTAATGTGCAGAATACGGTCACTGTACCATAAGCAGTCTCTTATGAAATGAACTGGCAGGATGGCTGAGCCCAGAGAGTTGTGGTGAATGAAGTTAAATCCAGTTGGCGGCCAGTCACAAGCGGTGTTCCCCAGGACTCAGCACTGGGGCCAGTCTTGTTTAATATCTTTACCAACGATCTGCATGAGGGGATCAAGGCCACCCTCAGTAAGTTTGCAGATAACACCAAATTAAGCAGGAGTGTTGATCTGCTCAAGGGTAGGAAGGCTCTGCAGAGAGATTTGGACAGAGTGGATTGATAGGCTGAGGTCAATTGTATGAGATTCAACAAGGCCAAGTGTCGGGTCCTCCACCTAGGTCACAACAACCCCAGGTAACACTACAGGCTTGGGGAAGTGTGGCTGGAGAGCTGCCTGGCAGAAAAGGATCTGGGGATGCTTGTGGGCAGCCAGCTGAACGTGAGCCAGCAGTGTGCACAGATGGCCAAGAAGGCCAACGGCATCCTGGCTTGTATCAGAAACGGTGTGACCAGCAGGACTAGAGAAGTGAATGTGCCCCTGTACTCAGCAATGGTGAGGCCGCAGCTTGAGTACCGTGTTCAGTTTTGGGTGCCACAGTATAAGAAGGACATTTTGGTGCTGGAGCAAGTCCAGAGAAGGGCGACAAATCTGGTGAGGGGTTCTGGAGCAGCTAAGAGAGCTGGCACTGTTTATTCTGGAGAAGAGAAGGCTGAGGGGAGATCTTATTGCTCTCTACAACTACCTGAAAAGAGGTTGTAGAGAGGTAGGTGTTGGTCTCTTCCCTCATGTAGCAAGCGATAGCAGAAGAGGAAGTGGCCTCAAGTTGCACCAAGGGAAGTTTAGTTTGTATATTCGGAAAATTTCTTCTTCTTTATTTTTAGCATTTCGTTACTGTAACAAAATTCAATATACAAGATTAAGTAAAGTAAGTAAATATACTTCTATACTGCTGCAGCACAAGAAAGTCAAATTAGTTATAGAAATTGAAAATATTTGCCTATTTTTCAAATAAACCCTGTTATGGGGCTACTTTCCTCAAAAAAAAAGCTGTGAAGTGGTTTGAGTGCAGAGGATAGCAATGTCAAAGATCAATAACACCAACTCTGTTCAAGAAAGGTTATAGGACCTGTTGTTTGGGTTTTTTTGTCTAGAGAGGACAGAACACTTGTGAAAGCAGCGTTAAAATTTCAAAACTGCTATGAACTCAAATGAAAGAAGTTGTTCTTCATATTTGCTGTGGATAGGAAAGGGGTAACAGGTCTAACCTTTCTCAAGGGCAATTCAGGTTAGACATCAGAAAAACTTCCTAAAAATTCAGATAGTCTCCCTCTTTGGTTTTGTAAACTAGCAATAGAGTGACAAAACTCAAGCATCTGTCAAGAATGATGGATGGAATAGTTGATCTGATATGGAGGAAGGAAGATGAACAGGATGACATTCTGAGGTGTCTTCCACACCTCATTTTTGTGATTTGTAAGGAATAGGATTAACTTCGCTGCAGAACAAAGGAATAAACAAAACTTTGGAATTCAGTTTTAATAGGCAGAAGCTGAACAACAGGGGTTTTATTATCATAATTTCCTGTGTAATCTAGACATGTCACAAATTGTATGGTATAGAATGCAAGTATTTATAAAACACAAATTTAAATAGTATTGTAGAAGAGAATAAGTCAATATGGATAGCTTCAAATTCTGTATAGAATATAATATCAATACTGTTATATATTTCGTATGTAATGAGTTTGTAAATTCCTTCTCCCCTTCCTCGGGAGTGCAGCTGTCTGTGATCCAAGACAGCTGCTTAGCTCTGTCTCAGGCTTGTGAGAAAATTGCTAAATTCCGAGCAAGAACTATGGAAAAGTTGATAAAGTGGACTTCTGCAAGTTAATAGAGGTAAAATTGCAGACAGAGGTAGGACTCTTGAGATGGAGCTAGGCAGCAGGTCAAGGATTCACAAGAAAAAACATTGTCATGAAAAGGAATACAATCCCAAGGGAAAAACAGGGACTTGGAAGGCAGCAATTTAATCACACTGAGGGCCCATTCCAGGGGCATTACAAACTACAAACCAACCCTACCCCAGCTCACTGAGGACTTCCTGGCCAGCAAAGACTTTTTCTGTTTCTTATTCAGGGCACCAGGCATACTAACACTCAATTTAGTATTTCATTAATTCAAGTTATCTTTTGAGTGTAGCAACTAATCAGTAACTACTGAATACTTTTAAGTTGTGCATATTGAGCTTACAAAGGCTCTTTGTGCATGGCAAAAGGTGTGCAACCAAAGAGGTTCAGTTCAGTGAGGAACGGATAAAAGTTCATTCAAGTTCTTTGATTATTTGTACTGTTACAATGTTACCAGGCATATTGTTGGCTAGAAAAACTATCAGGAAAAAAATTGGATGTGCCTATAATAATATATGCTTTATTCAACTTCAGTGTGGAAAAATGTTTTCCACCTGTACAAAAAGTCACTTTTATTATTTTATTCTATCATTTTTCATATAGCCTATTAAATACAGTAAACTGTGAAATAAAGTCCTGAACACTTTTAAATCACTCATGTTCTATACTATATTTCTTTGAATGAATATATCTTGGTTTTCCAGATTAAACAGGCATCTGTCTTTGCTAGATATGCTGAGGGTGAAAACATCTGCTCATGCTCTAGAAAGATGTAACTTTTTAATTCCACTTTAAATAGCTTAAGAAATCTTACTAAATCTAAGACTAATGTAAATACCACTTCAATTAAATACATTTTTCTGTTATAACTGTAGTAAGAATGTCATTTTAAATGCAACTATACTGCAAGCAATGATTATGAAAAATATTATCTCCTCACACATTAATGCACCAAGTCATATAACTTCAGTAATAAATAAACTCAAAGAAAGTTGTTTTCCATATATAGGAAATACCTCTCAAAGGGAACTGTAGATTTGTCTGGATTTTCTTTTGTTGGCTCTGAAGTATCTGCTTCAGTTTCTTTTGTTTCCTAT
Organism: Brachypteracias leptosomus; assembly: GCA_013401335.1. Taxonomy (NCBI): domain Eukaryota; kingdom Metazoa; phylum Chordata; class Aves; order Coraciiformes; family Brachypteraciidae; genus Brachypteracias; species Brachypteracias leptosomus. Next base: position 40,375 of record VYZX01030190.1, read on the forward strand.
TTTTATTTATAAGCATGAAAACGTAGTTTTTCTTGATATAATTAAGAAACTGTTGAAGGTATCATACCATCATTTCACAATGTTTTGCCTCTGAGGTCAAAGTTAGATGAAAGTTTCTGTGTCTATTGTTTATTCTGATAACATGTGTCAACTGGTCATCCCCTTTTCTGGCCTACATCAGATTCCTTACTCCACCTTATCCATGAATAAGGAATTGGTTGGATGGTTGCACTCAAAGAGTTGCGATGGCTCGATGTCCAAGTGGAGGCTGGGAGCAAGTGATGTTCCTCAGGGATTGCTAGTAGAACCAGTGCTGTTTAACATCTTTGTTGGCAGCATGGACAGTGGCATTGAGTGCACCCTCAGCAAGTTTGCGAATGACACCAAGCTGTGTGGTGTGGTCAATACGCTGGAGGGGTGGGATGCCATCCAGAGGGACCTGGACAGGCTGGAGAAGTGGGCCCATGCCAACCTCATGAAGTTCAACAAGGCCAAGTGCAAGGTCCTGCGCCTGGGTCAGGGCAATCCCAAGCACAAATACAGGCTGGGCAATGAGTGGATTGAGAGCAGCCCTGCAGAGAAAGACTTGGGGGTTCTGCTTGACAAAAAGCTCAACATGAGCCAGGAATGTGCAAGTGCAGCCCAGAACGCCAACCCTGTCCTGGGCTGCATCAAAACAAGCCTGGCCAGCAGGCCAGAAGTAGTGATTCTGCCCCTCTACTCCACTCCCGTGAGACCCCACCTGGATTACTGCATCCAGCTCTGGACCTCCCAGCACAAAGGACATGAACCTGTTGGATAGGGTCCAGAGGAGGGCTATAAAGATGATTAGAGGGCTAGAACACCTCTCCTACAAAGACAGGCTGAGACAGGTGGGGCTGTTCAGCCTGGAGAAGAGAAGGCTCTGGGGAGACCTTATTGCGGCCTTCCAGTGTCTGAAGGGAGCCTACGAGAAGGCTGGGGAGGGACTTTTCACAAAGGCCTGCAGTGATAGGATGAGGGGTGATGAGTTCAAACTAGAGGAGTGTAGATTTAGATTAGAAATTAAAAGGAAATTCTTCATTCTGAGGGTGGTGGAATACTGGTAAAGGTTACCCAGGAGGGTTGTGGATGCTCTTATCCCTGGAGGCATTCAAGACCAGGTTAGATGGGTCCTTGAGCAACCTGATCTAGTGGGAGGTGTCCCTTCCATGGCAGGGGGGTTGGAATTAGATGATCTTTGAGGTCCCTTCTAACCCAAACCATTCTATGATTCTATGATTCTTTGAAGTCAGGCTGTTTAGCCTGGAGAAAAGGATGCTCAGGGGAGACCTTCTCACTCTCTACAACTACCTGGAAGAAAGTTGTAGCAAGGTGGAGGTCGGTCTCTTCTCCCATGTAACAAGAGGAAACAGGCTCAAGTTGCACCAGGGGAGGTTTAAATGGGATACTGGGAAAAACTTGTTCACTGAAAGGATTGTTAAGTGTTGGAATAGGCTGTCCAGCTAAGTGGTGAAGTCACCATCCCTGGAGGTATTTTAAAAATGTGTAGATGAGGTGCTTAGGAATATGGTTTATTGGTGGGTTTGGCAGTGTTAGGTTAATGGTTAGATTCGATGATCCTAAAGGTCTTTTCCAACTGAAACGATTCTTTGATTCTATGAATATAATCCAGGAGCCATAAAACTGTGTCAGAGAAAAGGAAATTGGCTACTACCTTAATAAAGAGAGGGTTGAGTAACCTTTATAACTATTTATGATTATTTTCACATGGAAAAGATATCTGACAATTAAGACCTCCATAGAAATAATAAAATCCAAGAGATATTTTTCTGCCTTGAATCAAACAATTTCTGTGAAGAGAAACAGAGCATAGAACTAGCTAGTCTATACGTGTAATGAACTTAAGAGCAATTACAATTTTCTAAGTAAAACTAGGTGTTTTCCTCAGAAATCCAGACAAGGTCAACTTTCCTGATCCTATGAGTCACTTCCCAGAATTCCCAACTGGCTAGAATCTCTTAAGATATTTACCACATAACTCAATAGATGTAGCTCTTTGGGCTGCAGTTCTCATTATCTTCAGAGAGTTCACTTGTACACTGTGGGGTAGGGCAGAGATGGATGTGTAACAGAGTTGGACAATCCAGGTACCTTATGTACCACTTTTTACTTGCTCATACAACAAGAGATTTGAATTGTCCAACAGTTCTCATATCAGCAGATCCCTGCTTCTTCTGATCATAGGATAACAAACTGGTTTGGGAATGAATTTTGTATAGTTTATGAGCCTTAAATATCTCAAAGGTCATAAACTGGTCATCTATTTAAATCCATCTTCTGTGGGAAATTTTGTGACTAGTAAGTAGAAGAAGAAAGAAAGGTTTTCTTTCTTCTTGGACTTTTGAGTGAACAGGGCACTGCTTTCAAGATGTTCAGATCATCTTTACTTTGCGTTAAGTCAATATCCATTAAATACAGACAATGTCTACATGAGATTTTGTGCTTTGGGGCTTCAGCCAACAGAATTATAAAGAGATGTGTCTTGATGATGTCAAAGATTGGTTAAAGCTGGGGGTAAGCAATTGATTTAACCGAATAACTGATCTGAGGGAAGACAGAAAATTTTTTTCACACACTGGGCTTATGAATCCTACTTATGTATTTAAGGCAAAACCGGTTGCCAGACTTTGGATGAGGAAGTATTTCTCCTCGGATTAGGCTGACTGACACCTACATTTTTTCTGGGTCTTTTTGTACATCTTGGATAGTGAATCAACTACTATGTTCACCTACATGGTTTTTACATAGTGCAGGTAATGTGCAATGTTTATGCCTCAGATTCTTCTATTGTCGGTTTATGACATAAATTTAATCTCTTCAGACTGAAGTTATATAGTCTGACTCAAATTATCAGTTTTATCATGAGAATATCTGAATGATTTATAGCAAACCATGAGATAAAAGAGATTAGAAGAAAGATTTAGTGATCTCTGGCCTCAAAATCTGTGCAACTGTGAAGCTATGTTACTGAGAAGTCAAAGTACAGGAGCTATAGAGAAATAACAGAATTTTGTGGCTTACTAAGTAGATGTAAAATGTAGTACTTTCCTATTTTTCCCACTTTTGAAATACTGGTTTAGTTGGTTCACCTCTTAGTGTGATAAAACTGGCTGTAACACAATCTTTCCTTTTCTTTGCACCACCGTATGCAGGCAATAGAAACTCTGATACAAATTGCTATTCCCATTTATTTCTATTTCACTTTCTTATCATGATTGTACTGCAATAACATTGAGACATTGCAATAAGAGAACAGAATATTGTGACCAATCTTGTAGTTTTGTCCATTTTCCCTTTAAGGTGAAACAACTGTGAAATACCTATTTCATTTGTTTAAATTAATTGACTTTTCTCTACAAATCTTCATTCAACTTTATTCAGTTTCAACTGAAATACTTGGACCAGTCCATAAAGATCAAGTCCAGCAAAGTACTTAGGTATACAAGTTAAACCCCAGAAGTATTCCCATTAACTGCTGTGGATAGAAATCTATACAAACGTCTCAGGATGACTTTTCAATAAAGTTACTTATATTTACTAATCCTTTATGTTTTGCTTGACTGATAATAGTAAACTATCCTTTCTAAAGTAATCCTCACTCTGATAAGACACTATATTCTAAAACATTGTAAAAATACCAAGTTTTATCAAAATTTTGAGCTTATGGGCATACATGGCTGAGAGGAACAAAAATTAGCTCTTCTGGTTAATTATCAGATTAAGTAAGTTTTGTTTGAGTAAAGTGATAGGAGAAATTCATAGGACAGAGAAATTAATGTAAATCTACTTGTCTTCTGGAACAAGGATTTTTATTTAACTTTTCATAAATTTTACTTTCAGTAAAGTGTTGAATATATCTAGTTTACTATATACATTGAAGTAATGATTAACAAGTGCAATTAATTTCTTTTAAATGTTTTAAATATTTGTTGTTATTTTAATTGAAGTAATGCCTACAGATGCTGATAAAAACAATACATTCCACAATAAAACAAATGGTCCATTTCAAACAGTTTAGAAACTGAACGTACACTAAAAAAGCAGAACACTACTAACTGAGCAGATTTCTGACCATAGGTATTTCCAAACCATTTCTATATTGCATCTGAAACTCATCTTGCTGTTCTGTAGTTACTCAAATGAGAAAGGATATGCACTACAGTAACATCCTGTTTTCTTTTGGGCTAGATGGGTCATGTTTTTCTAAATTAGACTTAGAAGGGGAAAAGAAGCAAAAAAGTAAAACACTCCTTTTATATTATTTGGTTTCAGTCTCATTGCATATTCAAGAATGGATTCATCCTTAGCTGTAATAGTTACTTGGAGCATTCAGCACCGTCTCTAACAAGGTAAAGAGGAATTTCTGGGAGTTTTAAGGGCATAATTAAGCCAACAGTAGATAAGGGGAACTTTTTCTGGTGGAAGAAAAGATTACTCAGGCTTGTTTTCCCTGGTGAGAATAAAATAAGTGTGAGTTTAAGGACTTTGTTTGCTAATTTTTCCCTTTAGGAAAAGGGAGCCAGAGTCCAAAGGGCATACACTTTACTGTCCAAAGTAGGCGAGGCAACGGGAGTGAAAAAAAAAAACAAACCCAAGAGAAAGCTGTTGATCATCTCTGTTTTACATAAGAAGAGCGAAGTCCAGTCACGTTGTATGTCCTTAACCACATTAATTCTGTTGATTTTTGAGTCATTTTTCGGAAGACTAGACGCAGACCAAGAGCAACCTTCACGGTATGTTAATACTTTTTTTTTTTCAATCAGAGAGATTTTATAAAATTCATTAATAACTAAAATTGGGAAAATGTCAAATAGCTGAATATTCTTTTGAATAAACTTCTACTTTCTCATTTATTTTGTATATCTGTGCTGAGTTGCAGAAACTGTAATAGTATCATTCAAATAAAACTAAGTGACAGACCCACAGTTATCAAACAGATACAAATATAAAAGGTAGATGTTTGTAGGTAAACTCCAAACATCCGGTCTTGTTTCAACAGGTTTATACTTGCCCATTACAAGGATTCACTTGCAATAATTATACAACATTAATAACTTCACTAGTTTTAATAAATATTTATATTTTTATTTAAAACAAATGGTTATTGAGATTACTGTCCTGGGCTTAATGGTTGTATATTTCTTGGTCAAATATTATTTTCAGGGAGCTATCTTAAGTAAATTTAAAATGCATTCTGAAGACAAAAAAGAACAGAAGCGTACTGCAGATGGAAATAATACTAGGATCACTGCATCCAGCCAAGGTCATGAACCTGAAGACGAACAGTAAGTATTCTTAAACATTGTAAACAAGTTCTGTCTTGAAGTTTATAAGATTACATTATCTTATTTTAAATTTTATTTAATTTCATTTTTCATTTTATTTTACTTTATCTGGAAAGCCTAATAACAGAAAGCTTTGTGTCGACTTAAGAGTAGCATTGATTGACACATTCATTTGTTGCAGAAGGACCCTTTAATTTTTTTTTTAAGGACTAGGAGACCACAAAACTGATGTTTTCTTCAAAAACTATTCTAAATTATGACAGAAATTATGTTGAAAGAGACATCTTGGATACAGTTATGTCATCAGCTAAAAAATATCTTAAAATTTTTAGTATGACAGGAATCAATATTTTACATACCTTGAACATTTTATTTATTCTTCATCCCCCATATGCAGAAACTTGATTTTATAAGTTATATTCCTCTTTCTCATTTTAAAAGCTATATTCAGCTTCAGATCACAACTTCCCTGATCAGGTAGTGGAACCACCAGCCCTTGTTGGTGGTGTTTCACCCTTGAGAGAGGTCAACTGGGGAGAGCTTGACTTAAATTTACAGGAGCTGATGCTATTTACATACCTGGAGGTTTAAATACAAACATCTCAAGAATGCTTATTAAAATATATTCATTTTACACAGAATTGTTTCCTGTAAAATTACGTTATATTTTAATTGAACTTCGTTAATATACTGCATTAGTATTTATGCGAAATGTTGTTGCTTTTTAAATGCACTAAAACTATCATACCTTTTAAGCAAGGAAAAGAAGAAGAAGAAAGGGGAAAAGGCTAAGGTCGTCAGCCCGTTTACACTAGTAAGATTTATTCTCTCTATATATGCGTACATATATATATGTGCATGCACATTTCAAAGTGTAAGCACAAAATGGTTAAAATTGTGTTAGAATACTGCATATATGGTCTTGTCTCTACCAAATACTTTGATACTACAGAATATTGGATATAGTATAGCTCTTTTTGTGGATGTAGTTTTATTAAAGAAGCTGTCTTATTACTGATACGGATTCTTAGGAGTCTTCCCTCAGTAAGTTACTATGCTAAATACACCCATACTAGATTTTTGTTTGTGAAAGGCAGGGATTTCCAAGTTCAGTCATTTCTTCTGACACAATGGAAAGGGTGTCAGTATACCTAAGATTATGTGTGGCCTTATCCTCTAAATTACCTGAATCAGGTACTAATCACACTAATTCGTCCCATTAATCATTATTCAGTCACCTGAGTCAGCAGTAAAGGGCAACTCAGTGTCGCTGATCAAACTTAAAATTTAAACTTGTATACTAAGTACTTTAAATTCCAGATTTTTTAAAATTTTATATATATTTTTAAATATGCAATCTGTTAATATTTAGTCAAAGTAAATCCTGGATCTTCTTTTAGTAATATAGAAATGTTTTCAATTTTTTAGCTTTAGTGTGCATAATGCAGAGCAATGATATAACAAATAACAGAAATGGAACTATAACCCATAATGCTGGCCAATGCCCAATTTCTCTGCTTGCTACACCAGCTTGCACTCGTACAATTACATCACACCACTATTGTTTACAATGGTAAACTTGTATTTACAGGACAGAATAAAGACAATGATTTTGTAAGAGATAGCTGAAAAGTTCAATGGCAAGAGGTATTTAGGATTTCAGTACATTTTGATAATGTCCATGCTAGATTATGTTTATGGTAGGTTAGGAACAGTTTTTTCTGACTGCATAATAACGAATTTACAGTAAAAGTGATTCACACACAGATTATTGCCTTAGTTATCACAATGCCATTAAAATTTTGTATAGTTTGAACTTTAAATGGCAAACTTAAAATGGGCAAATTCCTTATGTCTTATTTCCTTATGGCCTTTCTTACTCAGATATTGATGCATTGAAATAGTATACTTTTCTGGGTTTGAGGGTTTAGAGTATAGAAGTACTTACATTAGAAGGATTTATTCCTGTACATTTAAATGGTTTTGTCATCTTAATTTCTAATTATATAAAGTTGTAGTTTTGTGACATAAGGTGTGAAACTGATAGCTTTTTCACTTTCTTGACTTTATAGACATAACATTGTGTTAGCATTCTAATACCACAGCTAGAATTAATTTCTCTTCTTGCTCATAGTTTCGATATTCCAGTTGGTCAGATAAATTACTAATGATACTAGGCACTCTTATGGCAATAGCCCATGGAAGCAGTCTCCCTATTGCGATGATAATTTTTGGTGAGATGACTGATAATTTTGTTGCCTCTGGAAACGCAAGTTTTACAGGTAAGAATATATCTCCTATGAAGAGAATAATAGTTCATATTTAGAAAAGAGCCAAGGAGATTCAAGGGTCTTTACAGGAGATATTCACGTCAGAAACTCCAGCTTGCTACTATACTATGATGCCAATTAGTAACTCTTTTGTTTGTTTTGATAGAGATACACTATTGAAATTTTTTTTCTCCTATTTCTTAGTTTCTGAATTAGTAGATTTTATTTTTAGTTTTTTCAAATTATCCACTACAGTGCATATTCAACAAATCCTGTTTAGCTGTGGTTGTGATAAATAGAGGCTGGTTTTCTACCTCCTCAGCAAGATTCCTATTGATTCCCTTGCATCAAATCTGACAATTATAGCTCGCAAGGTGAATCATCAGTAAGTAGATTCAACAGAAAATTCACTACTGAAAATAAAAGTACTAATTTTCTCTTGGATCAATAGCCTCTTTTGCTGCATCAGAAGTATGAAATCAGACAAAAAGGAGGGCAGGCAAGGCACAAGAGGAAGGAGTGATACTGTCACTTTATTATCAGCTCACAGTTAGACCAGATTCCATTGTCCTCTGAGCTCACACATTGGATGTTAAACTTGTGAACAGGTTTGTTGCCTGAAATATTACCTAATAAAAATGTATTAAGCATTTTAATATGTCTATGATGATACAGAAAAAATAAAAAATGTGTCTATCTTCTGTCCTGCATCCATTTTTGCTCTTATTATGCTGCTATAGGACAGAAACATGGGCATAATGCCTTTATCAGAACAAGTAATAATTTACTCTTTCCAAAGCACAATACATTGATAAGATTTTTATGGTGCAAATGCAAAATGCTGCACTTGTAGTCTGCTCAAAACATTTGTCACTAAGTTCTTGAGCGGGGCCAACACCAACATTATAGCCTGAAATTGTCACACTCCTCCTTTCGTTAAAAGCAACTTGATTCAAAAGGAGTCAAAATTTGCTGAATAGCTTGCTGGAAAAGAAATCTGTTAAAACTTGCTCTTAAAATTATTTACACTTTTCTTCCTTTCTAAGGAAATATTCCTGCAGCAAATGCATCTGCTATTCTTCATAAGCTGGAAGAAAGTATGACAAGGTAATTAGAAACTGACATTTCATCTTTTTTTACTGTAGGCACACATTGCTAGTAAGGGTGATCTTCTCCCACATATGTTTTGGATACTTTAAACAACATGAAAACAATGGTTGATTGAATGATGTATTTAACTAAAGATTTACACCTGAGATTATTGGTGGCATTGTGAGAATTCTTAAACCCATTCCACACAACTTCCCTGTCATCACTTGCTCTCACCCATCCCACCTCCTTTTCAAGAGTGCTCTGTGTCCCAATGCCATCTGCATTTCCTTCCTTTTTCCTTCTCTTCCTCTGAATTTATAAATAGTAATTATGCTAAAAGTGGTATCAGTTGCCATCCATTGATTCCTTGAACTATGGTGGCTCACTGATCAAAAGCAGAATTAAAATTGCCCCTCTAGTACCTACTTTGCTGCCAAAGCATCAAGTTCAACTAAATTATATGGACTACAGATAATACAGAGTTAGATTATATGCAACCTTAAATAACATTATAGAACTGGCAATAGCAGAAGACAATAGTCAATAGGTGTCTCTGCTACAGAGCTTCATAAAGAAATGGTCAAATAAGCAGAAACATCATCTGCCAATATATGTGTTTTGTTAAGAGGCTTTATTAACCATTGTCTGTAGACTTAGTTTATGGAGGATGTCTAAAATTCATGTGCCGTTTCTTGTACCACTTCAACTTCTTTTCTTCATGTTGAAGCCTGTCCCTCATTAGGTATTGAAAAACATCTAACATCTCAGAAATACTGATGTGATCCTCAAGGCAATTGTATTTTATGAAGAGAAGAAGGAGATAAGGCATTCACTCTAATAACTTTTGCTGGTTTATATTAAAGTATATTATCATTTCTGGTAACAGTGGGCTGTAAACTTATAGATCATTTAGATTAAGTAGTTAGGTTTCTAATTAAAAAAACCCTGTTTACACCAATAAAAAAAATATTTCATTTATTAATAAATGAGCAAGAGCTAGTTAGGAAAAGGCTGTTACTTAGAAATTAAGAACTCATATGTAACAAGAATAAACTGGCAGTCAACTGGCAATTATGTTTTATAGGATGGTATGGACACACAGAGTTTCTTGGTCCTGCAATGTTTCTGTCAGTCTCTGACATGAATGCAAGTAATGCATACACACCTTCAGAAGAATATACTTGTACCCAGTGATTTGAAAGCAAGTTTTATAGAATCATAGAATCATTTAGGTTGGAAAAGACCTCTAGGATTATCAAGTCCAACCTTTGTCCAACATCTCCCTGATCCCTAGACCATGTCTCAAAGCACCACACCTACTTGTTTTTTGAACAGCTCCAGGGATGGTGACTTCACAACCTCCATGGGCAGTCTGTTCCAGTGCCTAACCACTTTCAGGAAAGAACTTCCTCCTAATATCCAGTCTAAGCCTCCCCTGGTGCAACTTGAGGCCATTACCTCTTGTCCTGTCATTAGTTAGTTGGAAGAAGAGATCAACACCAGCCTCACTACAACCTCCTTTTAGGTAGTTGTAGAGAGCAATGAGGTCTCTAAGCCTCCTCTTCTCCAAGCTAAACAATCCCAGTTCCCTCAGGGTCTCCTCATAAGGCATATTCTCCAGAACCTTCACCAGCTTGGTTGCCCTTCTCTGGACCCGCTCCAGCACCTCAATGTCCTTCTTGTCCTGTGGTGCCCAAAACGGGACACAGTACTCAAGGTGTGGTCTCACGAGTGCCGAGGACAGGGGCACGATCACCTCCCTAGTCCTGCTGGTTACACCATTTCTGATACAGGCTAGAATGCCATTGGCTTTCTTGGCCACCTGGGCACACTGATGACTCATGTTCAGCCAGCTGTCCACCAGCACCCTAAGGTCGTTTTCTTCCAGGCAGCTCTCCAGCCACACTTCCCCAAGCCTGTGGGAAATCATTTTTCTAAAGCAAAATTGCAGAACAAAATAATTTGTGCATGGATGAAGTTACTCTAAGTGTTCTATGTTTAGAAAATGCCTGATGCCTAATTGCACAACATTTTTGAAGTCTGTCTTATCTTTATTCTAAGGAGCTTTAAAAATAGTTGTCCTTACTACAAATGCAATTATAGAATTCCTTTTCTGAAACTCACTAAGATCTCAGTCTTCAGCGCGTATTTTGACAAGTCCAATAGTTTTATAGTGTTATATAAACAGAAATTCCTGTTAAAATGTAAAATTAGATAATTTGAATTTCATTCAGTGTTCTGTTATTCTTGCAAATATAAAAAATACCTGATTTATTTTCTCTACAGCCGTTAATTATTCTCTATGTTTCTGTCTGTTCAATTATTCTTTATATTTCTATCTCTTTCTAGGAGCTAGTCTTATGGTTGGATTACCTTTAAAACTGTATCTCTTGCTGGATTTAATTTCTCCTAATTTTAAAGATATTTGTGTTAGTGTTTTCATTTCCACTTTGAAATTTCCACTTTGACACAACTTTAAAGGCAACGTATATTCCTTTTTCTTTTCTACTCAAGCATGTGAGTTGGGGGAAGGTGATTTTAATATTTGGTTTTATTTCTCATTATCCTACTCTGATTCGATTGATAACAAACTAAATCTTTTTCTTCCCCCCATGTTGTGTCTGTTTTGCCATGATTATAATGGCTGAATGATCTCTCCCTGTCCTTGTCTTGACCCATGAGCCTTGCATTATACTTTTCTCTCCCCCTTCCAGTTGAGGAGTGGGAGTGATAAAGCAGCTTTGGTGGGCACCGGACATCCAGCCAGGCTCAACTCACCACAAACATGCCACCTTGTCTTTTAGACATTAGCTCTGAAAGTATAAATATGAATAAAAAACAGCCCAATTTTCTCTTTAGAAATAAATTACTGAATGAGAAATGTATTACTGATTAGCAGCACAGGAACAGGTTCTCTTTTCTAAAGTTTATGGATAGAGACTTGAGTTATAGAGTTCATTGGGTTGAAGAAGCAGCTATTTGTACCCACTCCTTGTTTCTCTAGGAATGCCTGCCAGCAGGTCAAATAATAATAAAAACTGTTTACAAGGACAAAGGTCTCACACAGGTGTGTACTGAACTAACTATACACGTGCACTTGGCTGTGTTTGTTAAACAACAGTTTGCCTAGACCTCAACTATTTCTCAAAGGAAAAAGAACCATTATTTTGTAATGCAGTGAACATTTACTCTCTGTTAAGTTTCAGCAGAGAATTTACAGAATGTATTTCAGCCAGCATGGAACCTGGCAAAGATATCAGTCCCTTTTGATACAGTTTGTCATGAAACAATGTCCAAGCGTAAAACAATTCTTTGAAGTGATGTAACATCATAAAGTAATTACTTAATTTTGAACCGGTGTTCTTTGCTTTAATTTGGTAGAGTGTGTAGTTTTAATGGAGCTGAAGATGATCAAGCATTCTGTTAGGCATTAACTCATTTTTATTAAACAGTTTAGATAAAGTTAATTTCATAATGAGTGTAGTTCCAAAGTCCCAGACTAAATTGTATGGTATCTTAGGCACAAAAGAGATCGGGTTAAAGTTTCATATATAAATCCATTCTTTCTTTTTTTGAGCAGAGCATTTGCACACAGGTTCCTGCAATCTGTTCCTGACAGGTTCCATACCACAATTCTAAAGTTATCAGTATGCATAAGTTACTATGTGTGAGTGGAAGTCCTAAGAGTTTTAAAGCTTTTTGCTAATTATTTACTTTTGTATAGATGCAGTAATCTTACAATTACATGTAATATACACCATGAATAGCCATTGATTTTGGTCATGTTTTACAAATGGGGAATCAGTTCAGTTACTTTTTTCTAGTTTATTTCTGGTTTAAATTCACCAGTAACCAATTCTGATGTCAGACTTGAATCAAATAAAATCTGATTAGATTCTGTTTGAACAGTTTAAAACTGTGACTCAGATTCAGTTCCAGTTTGAGAAATATAGTTGATTTGAGACCCTGCTCATAGCACAGAGCTGATTTAATTAATTTAAAAGTAAAATATTAGTTATGAATAAAATAGGGAGTAAAAGAATTTTTGATCTAATGACATTTGCTTGCAATAGATATATATATAGTAATGCTGTATTCTCAAATAGGGAAATACAGCATCCATGTATATACATATTTATATAGACGGGCATGTTGCATGGTGTAAATGTGTGTGTGTAATATAGGTATGTATGATGAGGTATACCTATATGTGTTAAAACAAAAATGTTAGGGAGTTTTTGGAAATGACACATTTAAGTGAAAAGGATACTGTATCTAAAATATAGTTCTAAAATAATCTTGTAAGAAAACACATACTATATTGACAAAATGAAAAAGAAATTCCTGTCTCAATAGCTTGATTTTGTTTATTGCACATCTGAAAAATGATATTAAATTCTACTTACAGAAAACTTGGCAAGTTTTACAGAGAAATGTAAACTCTAGAATAAAAATATAAACTCTAATTCAGGTCTGAAACAGAAAAAGTAAGCATCGAGCTAATAAAGACTAGTGAGGCAATTGAAACTAATTTTGGATAATCTTGTTGTTTGGTTGGTTTTCTCTCTTAGATATGCGTACTACTATTCTGCAATAGCGGCTGCTGTTCTCCTTGCTGCTTATGTCCAAACTTCATTTTGGACCCTAGCAGCAGGCCGGCAAATAAAGAAAATTAGGCAAAACTTTTTTCATGCAATTATGAAACAGGACATTGGATGGTTTGATGTAAATGATGTGGGAGAACTTAACACACGTCTTCTAGAGTAAGTATACTATACTTTTCCCAATGTTATTTTGTCTTATTAAGCGTGTATGAGTTACAATTTTTTAAATTTTTATTTTTAAATAGAATTATTTCATTGTCAAATGAAGTTTTTGAGTTTTCTCATGGAGAGTCTCAGAGACGGAACTTCTAATACTTCTGATACTGGACTGTCACAAGGATGACAGAAAAGCATTTTGATAGGTTCCTTTGAACTTTGAGGATGACTAAAGCCCAGCCTATGAGATTACCCCCATGAAGAAAAAACATAGTCCATTTCTGTGCACACTGAGGACTGAATAAGGTGCCAACTGATCCCAAAAGTTTGAACAGCTTTAGCTGCATGACAAGCTATTCCTTTCTCTTTGCCTACATGAAAGGCTTTATTTTTTCTTCTCCAATATCCCACAGATCAAAAATTTGAAATTAAGGAAGTGAGAGTAATTTTGCACCGTAGGCAGTATTTCAACCTTTTCAGGCAGAAACAGGTTTATAGCATTACATTTTCACAATAAATATGACATTTTCCTTGACCACACTATATAGTGCTTTATCTTGGAGCAAACTGTTGTTTGGAAGTAATTGAACAGTTTGTCCTCTATGCAGATGCTCAGGTAATAAAACTGAAAAGCTTTCTTGTGCTTTCTACATTTTCCTTCCTGTCTGGATGTAATTTTTTTCAGTGATGTCGCCAAGATTAATGACGGAATAGGCGACAAAGTTGGATTGCTTGTTCAAGCGGTAACAACATTTCTAGCAGGATTTATTGTTGGTCTCATAAGAGGATGGAAATTAACCCTTGTAATACTAGCAGTGAGTCCTGTCCTGGGACTTTCAGCAGCTATCTGGGCAAAGGTAGGTTAACATATATTCAATTCCAGATTTTGTGTTAATGAGAGATAATTAAATAAATCTACATACCTGTAATTCTTATTGTTAGAATGTAATGCTTAGAACAATTATAGCTTTAGACAACATGTATGTACATAAGCTCTTAGGTGAACTGTATATAAGTACCCTCATGTAATTTGAATATTTTAATTCTCAAAGATTGGATAGACTTGTTTGATTTGAAGCTGTTTCTGCCAACATAGCATATTTTAATACAGAAAAGGAAGTAAAAGGTACAAGTAGAATCCATATCTGTACCTTAAACTTCATCCTCATGAATACTTGTTCTGATGAAAGGAATAATTGCACCTCCTAAAAAATAAGTGAATAAAGTAGACCAAGCCTTAGTCTCAGACACAGAGCTTCTTTTCAGAGTTGTTAACAGCTTTGGTAAGAAATTTTAGACAAACTTAGGTGAGAGAAGTACCATGGAATTGGAGTGACTTACATTTGTAGTTTGGAAGTCTTACATCTCAAAGATCATATAAGTCTTCTATGTCTTGAATGAGTATATTGCAGAAAAGGTAGGAGTGAAAAAGCATTGCTACAAATGTCTACTGGCTAAGAGTCTTTGTGGACTGTGGCCAATTAAGGACAGCTATAGAGCCAT
>VYZX01030191.1:169-25097 GCA_013401335.1 Brachypteracias leptosomus
CTGGTGACCTATACAACCAACCATTATCAAAGAACCCAAAGCCCTGTCTGTAGCACCAGTCTCATAGCCAGACATTTATGGATTGACTCTTTCCATTCCAGCCTGTGCCCTCACCTGGAAATGGAAGTAGGGAAGAGAAAATAATTTGTGCCCCAGACCCTTTCACTAACCGTCCCACGGCCTTAAAATCTTTCTTCACTCCCCTCCGGCTACGGGATGCAGCTTCCTCCCCACCTGTCTGAAAGATCAGCAGTGGATAGTAATCAGATGATTGTACCAGGTTAGGGAGTGTCCTAGTGATATCCCTGATTCGGGCTCCAGGTAGACTGCAGACTTCCCTGTGATGAGGGTCAACTCTGCCTATTGGGCCCTCAGTTCCCTTTAGGAGCGAGTCTTCAACAACTAGAACCCTCCTCTTCTTCTTAGTGGAAGAGGTTATCAAATTGCAGGAAGGCCTATCTGGTTGTGATGAGTCCTCTGGAATAGCTTGACTATCCTCTATGTCCCTATTAGACTGATTGTCTTCCAGAAGGGCCTCATATCTATTTCTCAGAGGCACCTCTGGAGGTGAGGCTGGCAAGGGGGCTACTCACCTTCTACCACGGCCATGAACTTGCCTCCACTCTCCCTTTTTACTTTGACTTTTGTCTTCCACCTGAGAGGAGTAGAATACAGGGGCCCCTTGATCCTGGGCATTATCTGGCTGTTGAACAGAGCGTAGAGCCTGGCTCCACCAGTCTATTTCCATTTCAGCCTCCCTGATGCCCCTGAGCCTTTCTACTTCAGTTTGTATAGCATATTAAGCTGAGGATGAGACACATGGCAAGGTAGAGTAGATAGGGAGACATTTACAGTACAGAAATCAGTATGGATCTTTAAGAAACAGAACCCTTATGAAGATGAACTGGAATAGAATAACACTTTCATCATTTTCACCAGTTTTAAATAGGTATCTCTCTTGTAAGTGCTAATGCAAGATACCTTTGGGATCCCTTTTGAGTTGGAGAAGGTGGTGTCATGTTTTTCCTCCTTATATGTCAGTCTGATCTTAGCTAAAAAGGACAGAAGGGCCTTTGGAAAAGATTCATTAAATAAGCATATTCAAACATACGTGTTTGCCAAGAATTAGAAGTGGTTAGTGGGAATAAAATGAGACAGGAGAAGAACTCACTTACTCATTCATAATACTTGCACTTAACACTTGTGTGGTGATTATGTAACAATGGAACATATTTAGAGACAAGTATGAAAGTGCTGTTGTGTCTGTGATGATGAAAGCTGCAGGGGTTATACTCATAAATGACAACTGAAACAAGCAGATGAAGGAAGGTCAGACACTTATATTTTTAAGAAATTTTTCATACTTTCTGTGGCATACTTTGACCACGGGAAAGAAGGATAGATCTCTTTCTTCTTCAGCCAGGTTTTTTTTGGGGAGATGCAGGGTGAGTGGGCATTGTTAGGATTTAAGCTCTTTCTCTGGTTAACTGATCCTGACCATAGCAAGAAAAGGTGGATTAATGACTACTATGGACTGTTCAGTGCATTTATGTAGTTGGCTCTTTTCAAGTCGTTTTTCTGTATTTTCTCATCAAAAATGGATGAGGACGGGGTAAATACCTGACAAATGTATCTTTTCTTAGTTGAGCTCAGTGATGTATTTCTTCCAGGCAAGAACTCATCCTCCAATTTATGATCTTCAGAACTGTCCCTAAGGTTATTGACATCTTGTACTTACAGTAACTGGAGGAGTTCAAATTTGCGTACGTGGAGTTCAAAGCGGGTCAGAATGTGATGATAAGATGTATAGGCAGGTTGTCTTTTTTGTTGTTGTTGCTGCACTGGTTTGGATTTCTTTGTTCTCTGTGGAGGTAGGAAAGTGAAAGTGGCTCTGGAGATCAGAAATTTTGTCATTTAACTTTATTACCCACACACGAAATGTAATACAATAGAGTAGAAAAGCAGAAGGAACAATGAAGCAGGTAAACAACAACGGAGTGGGAAGAAGAGGAAAAAACATGTAATGGGGAATGGGGGAGAGAAATCAGAAGGAGAAAATTATGTATGGTGAGGTATTTTCACAGCTAAAATAGCCTTTTAGATAAAGTTGTGGGTGAAGTGTTATTTAAAGTAATGAGAAATTGTGTGGAAAAATGATGAAAGAATGAGTGAGGAGTTCTGTATATCTGGTAGTTTAGCTAGGGATGCTAGGGAAAAAGGAAATGAGAAAGGTAGGAAATAGGACCTTCTGTATTAAAGAGTAGTTGTACATCCTTAAACACATTCTACTGGAAAGGAAACCAAACAACTCACTCTCTCCTTTGCTGCCACACTCACATGCTGATTTTTCTTTCAGTGTGAATGTTATTCTGAGACCTGCAACTGTACTTCCATACATGCTTAGAACTCAGGCATAGCCCAAGAGTTGTGCATCTCCTGGTTAAGCTCCTCTGGAGGTCAGGAAAAAGCAGTGTCTCTTAAAAAATCTATTCCACAGATACAGTCAGAATATGCTCTGCACAGTATGTTTATAAGTTCTCAAACAATATGTAGCTCATTTTTAAAACAGTGGTGATGGACACATCATCACAGCATAAAAAGTGAAAGAACTGAATATAGAGAATTGGTCTGAAGATTCAAGTCTGTCTCTTTCCTATCCTGATAGTGCCTGAGTTTACCTTTACATTATCAAGCAGTAAAATTAAACAGATGATAGTGCTGATGATGTGTATTCAGGAAATCTGTGTTTAGGACTAGTGCTCTGTGACATAGTACTAAGGACTGGATATCAGCTATCAGCTGGAGTGTATAAAATAAGCTCCAAGAACCTATCTTTAGTTTTATCTAAAAGAAGTCAACTTTTATCTAAAAGGAGATAAAGTCTGTGTCCTCTGAGACTACTCCACAATGTGAACCAAAGTGCTCAGCTTTACTTCAAAAATGCAAGAGCTGAAATAAAATTCTGATGTAGATGCAATTTTACTGCATGTTTCTATCCATCTCTGTTGCCTCTTTGTATAGGATGGTATTTTAGTATCCAGTGACTATCTAATATGTAGCTATCATTTGTAATGATCAGTCTTTCATTCTCAACACAAATTCTAGATCCCAAATGCACTTCCAGTCCTGCTTTGAGTACCTACATTACAGTGAAAAATCAGAGATGGCATTTTACCGATGTGCTTAGCGTTCTGTGAGTGAGCTATGAGAAACTTCCCATTCAGCCCATCAAATTCTTTATTTTTTTATAGCACCTTATATTTCACAACAAAAACTTTAAAGAAACCTAGAAAACCAACACTACCTTATTTATTTTTGAGATCAAGTACAGAAAAAAGATTACATCACTTGTAGATCTTTAAAGCCTTTTCCAGAATCACACCCTCAGCTGAAAGGAAGTCATTCATCTTGTACTTACTGGTAAAATGGTGAAAAATAAGAAATATCCCTCAATTCTGACAGTAAGTGTTTGCAGTAGACAACTATATAACTTCCCAATGTGTTTTCAGTATTTTAGTGTTTGGAACAACACAATCATTCCATTGAGCATGATCACATACATTGAAATAAACATAAAAACTCACCAGCTTCAACGGGCATACATTCGGAACTGATGTTATTGAATGCTATTATAATGCCTAGAGATTAAGACTTTGTTCTGCTAAGGGCTTTGTACTTGAAAACCTACAGTCTAAATAGGCAAGACAAAAAGAACAGAAGGTACAGAGAGCTAAGAAAGCTTTGTAAAATAATGTAGCAAGTTAATGGCCAAGCAAGAAATAGAAAACATAGATTTTGAGTTTTAAAGCCTTTATACTATTCACTAGAGAAATGACATCAGTGAATAGTTTGTTGCAACAAATGGAGGAGGATGAACAAAGCAGTGCAAATTAAGACATGACTTTCTATAGCCGAAGGATGTTCTCTTGAATAGGCTGATTTAATAAAACACTAGTACCAATGAATTTATGAAATCTGTGTCTAGATTAAGCTGCTCTGGGATAAGACTATAAAGTATAAGGAATAGAGTGACAATCTAAATGCCATGACAATACTAACAGTCATGCTGCAGTATGTCAGTGACATTATTTAGAAATAAGTTAAAGGGGAAGAAAAGATGCTTGAAAGAAAAGAGTGAATCTCATACAAGTCATGAGTTTAAAGACTGCTGAACACACACACATACACCCTGCAACACCAAAATTGCAGAAGATTGGAGCTTGCTCCTGGTTTACTTTTGTGGTGGGAATATTATCAGAGTAAAAATTAACAACATTCGTATTGAAATTAATGAATGAGAAGCAGCCAACCAATGTTTATATAGATATTATGTCTTATGAGGAGCGCCTGAGAGAACAGGGATTGTTTAGCTTGGAGAAGAGGAGGCTTAGCGGAGACCTCATTGCTCTCTACAACTACCTGAAACGAGGTTGTGGTAAGGCTGGTGTTGGTCTCTTCTCCCAGGTAACTAATGACAGGACAAGAGGTAATGACCTCAAGTTGCATCAGGGAAGGTTTAGATTGAATAGGAAGAAGATTTTTCCTGAATGAGTGGTCAGGCATTGGAACAGGTTGCCCAGGGAGGTGGTGGAGTCACCATCCCTGGAGGAGTTCAAAAAACGAGTAGATGTGGCACTTCAGGACATGGTCTAGGGGTCAGGGAGATGTTGGGATGAAGGTTGGACTTGATGATCTGAGAGGTGTCTTCCAACCTAAATGATTCTATGATTCCATGTTACTACATCACTGTATTTGAAAAGCTGTGCTTCAGTTCAGATACCTGTATAGGTAGTTAATCACATTAATCGTTCTCTGACTTTGAAAGTGATGCAGCTGCCAACCTGTAAAATAACTCTGACCCCAGACATTCAGATACTCTTATGCAAATATTCCTAACCCTGGAGACATGCAATAAAAATGAAATGTCTTCTCTAATTACAACAGAAAGGTCAAACTCACATCTGTTTATTTTCACACGTTGCCAAACCCAATAAGCAGAATTAGGTTTAGCAGTTTCTCTATGGAAGTGTTTTCCTTGACAATACTTGTAGACGAGAGACACTGCTTTTGTCTGGTTTTAACTATATTTAGCCAGCATAACCTTCCTTTATGCATTTCTCTCCTTATTTTCTTAGCATTGGATTAAACTTCTCACTCTGTATCTCTGTGCTTGGCTTTTGCAGGCATGTAAAATTGTGATGAGTAGTAATCACAGTTAGCCATGGCAGTTGCAGTATAGTTTTCTAAGACCTGAGAACACAAGTGCATAAAAAATAACTGGATCTAATAACAAAAGAAGGGACAGATGTCACAGCTACAATTCTCTGACCATCCTGGATATTTTTAACTTGGACACTACCTAAGAAGGAGGGATACACAGATAGATGGGTAGGAAATGGTATTCTGTTCTCAGAGAAAATAATGCTCCTCAGCCATATTTTGCTCACAAAATCTAAGTGTTTTGCCATTAAAAAAATTATAAACACTTGGAAAAACAGCTCTTAATGGCTTACTTTCCTTCTAAAATGAGGTTAAAAATACACAGTCCAAAAATATTCTGAATATGATTTGTTTATTTATATTTTCTATGTTTTTCTGGGGTACCAAAAAGACCACTGGAGTGATCCTCTCTTTCGGGAATTCTAATGAAACTGTTGATACACTGGGAGAGTATCTAGCTAGAAAATTGAAACACCTACAGATTTGTGACAGGTCCCCAATGTCCTGGTTTTGTTTGGTATAGAGCTAATTTTCCTTCTTAGTATCTAGAATAATGTCATGATTTGGATCTGGTATGAAAAGAATATTGATAATATAGTGGTGTTTTCAGTTGTTGTTAGGAAATTGAGGACATTTCAACTTTCCATGTTTTGCTACTGTGCAAGAGCACAAAAACTAGGACAGCTGACCCAAGCTAGCCAAGAGGATATTCCATACCACAGAACATCATGCTCAGTGTATAAATTGAGGGAACTGGCTGAAGGGGGCAGATTGCTGGTCAGAGAACGGCTGGGCACCAGTCAGTAGGTGGTGAGCAGTTGCATTGTGCATCACTTGTCTTTCTTGGGTTTTATTTATCTCTCTTTTTTCATTATATTCCTCTTCATTGCAGTTGCTATAATATTTTTATTATTGTTATTATTTTATTTTATTTATTAAATTGTTCTTAACCCGTGTGTTTTACCTTTTTTTTTTCAATTCCTTCCATCCCTCTGGGAGAGAAGAGGAGTGAGCAAGCAGCTGAGTGGTATTCAGTGTGCAGCTGAGGTTAAATTGTGATACGCAAATAAGGAAAATTGAAAATCAGCTTGTTTTCCTACAAGCCATACTGCATTTGCATAGTAAAATATAGAAACTATGGCGTATGTTAGAATGCTAGAGACTGCTGCCAAACAATTAAGAAATTGCTTGGCCTGGACATGCACCTTTACTGAAAATTCTTTAGTTCCATCACAGGATACTATCTGTCTTGGCTATGCCTTATTTTGGGAAGATGATTTAGAAACAGAACAGCAGAAGTATGGAATCCCCACCTGCAGCTATAGAAAAATTGTCTCCTCTATGAGAATAATCTGTTTGTATAGAACCAACAGCTAAGTGACAGTGGTGCTATTAAAAGAATTACAAGCCTAAACATTTTAAAATATTCATGGACCAATACCATTTGATTTATTAATTGTTTTACTTAAATCAAAACAAACTTACAAAAGACACTGTGGATCACAAAATGAGAATATTCAAAACTCACAATGCTTGAGGATGTCTAGGTGTCACCTGATTTTCACAAAAAAAATGTGACTATTCAAGACATTGCATATGTATTGTACCAGCAGACACAAGTCAAGTATTTGTCTGTTTAACTGACTCACTTAGTATATTAGAAGAAAATCTTTTTCTAGGAGCTTTAGGAAATAAAATAAAATCACTCAATGCAGCTATCTTCTGGGGAAAAAAAAATTATTTTAAGAACTTACACCATTTTATACATGCACTAGGCTCTTTATTATAGCAAATCATATTTCACCACCATGAAATATGCTTTATTTTATCACAGAATCACGAAATGGTTTGAGTTGGAAGAGATCTTTAAAGGTCATCTAGTCCAACACTTCTGCAGTGAGCAGGGACTTCTTCAGATCAGCTTGCTCAGAGCCCTGTCCAACATGACAGTGAAGATTTCCAGGGGTGTGGCTTCTACAACCTCTCTGTGCACCCTGTTCCAGTGTTTCACGATCCTCATTGTAAAATATTTCTTCCTCAAATCTAGTCAAAATCTACCCTCTTTTTGTTTAAAACCATTACCCCTCATCTTATTACTGCAGGCTATGCTGAAAAGACTATCTCCATCTTTATTGTAGGCCCCCTTTAAGTACTGAAAGGCTACAATAAGATCTCCCCAGAACCTTCTCTTCTCCAGGCTGAACAACTCCAGCTCTCTCAGAATTTCTTCATAGGAGAGGTGTTCCAGCTCTCTGATCAGTTTTGCGGACCTCCCCTGGACCTGCTCCAACAGGTTCATGTCCTCCTTCTGCTGAGAATGAGCTGGATGCAGTATTCCAGATGAGATCTCACCAGAATGGAGGAGAGGAGCAGAATCACTTTCCTCAACCGTCACTCCTTTTGATGCAGCTCAGGATACAGTTGACTTTCTGGGCTGTCAGTGCACATTGTCAGCTCATGTCCATCATGAACTGCGGCGGGAGATCAATGGACAATGCATACATGGACTAATATAATCCAAGCATTGCCGTTTATTGCCCGAAGCTCCCTCATTATATACCCACCAGCGCTGACCGTGCACTGGAAGCACAACTCTAATTGGTAACAAACTGCCAGGCGCTAAGCAACATGTCTTGATTGGCCAGGTACTCCTCTCAAGGCACCTTCCTTGGTTCCACCTTCTGCCTCCATTTTCTTGCTGCTTCACTCCCATGTCACGTGCCACACGTGGCTGACCCCGTGTGTCCTTGTTTACGTCTTCCCTGTAACCGTCCTTGTGTGTCCTTGTTTAGGTACTCCCTGTAGCCATCCTTACTGGCGCTGCCAAGTCTGGGTTCGCTCACATGTCCATTCTTATGGAGACACCTCTCCACAATGAACTTGATACTGGAGGGAGACACCTCTTAGGAATTAACACTATGGACCCTTGGAGTTCAACTAGGAAAGTAGAACAACAAAGTCTGCATAATAGCACAATAAGTCTCCACAGCAAGAATACATGTTAGCAGCAACAGCAAAATAATTATTTTTCATTGGATTGTACACTTCAGGAGAATTCTAGGTACCCTTAAGTGGTCTGAACAGCAGAATAAGCAAGGGTGATAAGGACTGGAAGTAAACATCTTCTCTACAAGAAGACAGTGCATTTCCCTGCTATGAATACTAACAAGTTAAATTTTTGTTCTATTTTTTAAAGTGATTTAGTTGACAATCTGGTAGAGAACACAAGGTTTTGCATGACAATTTTTTCTCTCAACCCCACATTTTATAAAGTTTTGAGGGATACACAATAACTGCATGATTTGTTAATATCTGCTGTAACTCACTAGAGAATATTGAGAGTTACACAGCTGTGTTTCAACAGCAAAGAGTGTAGAAGCTGTGCTAAAAATAGATCCTTCAGCATAATCAACAAATTGCTTTTGTTTCGGATTTTAAGTCAAATAAAGTAACAATAAATATCTATTTCCAATACATTTTAATAGATCAAAACAATAATTAATAGAAAAAAATCAATGCAAGATTATTCTCTGTTGTGAACTCTGTTGGCTACAATAGAAAAAATCTCAACATTATTTTTAAATGGAGTAGCTTCTTTCAATGTAATCATTAAAATCAACATCTGAATAATCTCTTACTCTTCCTTATTACAACACTCCTCTATTCTCTCCTTTTGCCTTTATTTTCTTTTTGCCTGATCTCATGCAGTGTACGGACAATGAGGAGCAGGGCTTATGTGTACTTTCCATTTTGTGGCTGTTTCGTTGTTACATGCCTTTAGTTTTTGCTGAAAAATCATGATGTGTTTCTTAACTAGTGGTAAGAAATTAACTGAAAAGAGGACTGTACAACAGGATGGATGCCAGAAAGAATCATACTTATCACTTACTTAAAAATTTTCCTAGAGCTTCATAGGTGCACATGTACTAATAATTTTAAAAAGGACATGTCAAGACGTGAGCTATGGTATATGTTAATACATACTACTTAACTGTTAGCATACTCTCAGGCTAGTTTTGGTGTCTCCCTACTAATATTCTCACCTTAAACAGTGCTTAGATAAAGGTCAGGGGATGGAACAGGGCAGAGTCAATTCTCAGCCGATAAAACAGACGTGGTTGTTCACACAGAATCACAGAATGTTAGGGAAGGGACCTTGAAAGATCACCTTGTTCAACCCTCCTGCCAGAGCAGGATCACCTAGATTAGGTCACACATGAATGCATCCAGGCAGGTTTTAAATGTCTCCAGAGAAGGAGACTCTACAACCTCCCTGGGCTGCCTGTTCCAGTGCTCTGCCACCCTCACCGTGAAGAAGTTTTTTCTCATATTTGCCAAGAGTGTCCCTTACTTTCACATCCTCAACCAGTCTCTCTTTGTTTATCAGTAGAAGGTTCAGCAATACTCCTCTCCTTGTCTGCTTTTTCATTTGTTCATCTGGATTTGGGAGGGGTAGTGAGTTTAGCCCTCGAAATAAGAGTTCTGCTTCAGTGCTTGCTCTCAGTGGCAGAAAGAAAGAAGTCCCAGTCTGTTTCTTTTACCAAAATATAAATCAGGGGATCTAATCTTACATATGCTCTTTCTAGCATATCAGTTCCAGTGCCTAGTAGTAGGAAAAAGTGAAACAATGTACTTTCTTGACCCTACTCAAAACCTTTCCTTCTATAGATATTATAGTTTTAGATGAAGGCAGGAAGCAGTAGAGACATTGGTCATTAATGAGCCACCACAAACTAATTAAGTTTTACATCAGGCTGAATAAAGCATCTGATGTGCAGCAGCCAAGCTGCAGTAAAGCCTGACGGTGAGGGCAGCAGACTGAAAATGTTGTGCAACTTATATGGGCTAAGGAAAGGTACCTTTTGTGTAGGGCCAAGGGTTTACTAAAAGCAGGGTGAAATGACGTCCTGGTCCCTGGGCAGGGTGAGGGGAGTCTCAGTGGGGCTTAGCAGGAACGTTCATGGCTGGCAGGGTCCTCAGGACCCTGACATTCCCTCAGCAAAAATGATCCAGGAGTATGACAAGTGATCAGCATCTCTGATTCCAGATCTTCAGCAAGATGAATATGTTGTTGAAGGGAGGTGCTAAATTCTCTTTACTCTTAAGTATACTGGGTCTATTTTTGTACATTTTTCTGACACTGTCAACTTACTTACTCTTTATTCATTAAATTAACAGTATCTTGATTGAATCTGCTATATCTAAGTTTTACTGTATATGTTAAATTTTATCTATATGGAATTGTTTGGGGTTTTTTTTGTCTTTATGATCAGCTTCAATTACCTAACAGGTTTTGTATCACTTTAATGACCAGCTGCTGACAGCAGGTAATTATTATTGATAACTTTGGGGCCTCCCTTATGTTTCTGCTCTTTTAAAGCCTCTGCTCTCATCTTGGGCTTCTAGTTAACAGTTGTTAACAATTCTGGTTTTCTTCAACAGCCTTTGAACTGTGATTTTCTTCAAAACATAACTAAATTTTTATTAGCACAAGGTAGTGACATGCACATCCTTGTCTCAGGGTCATTAGTTTGTTCACAAAAATAATAATCCATTAGAAGAAATGTATAGACTTAATGCCTTGATAACTACTTGTTACAAGCACCCATTAGTTATACCAGTATCACTGGTGTCTTAATCAGTGTGTGTTACAATAGAAGAATAATGATGATTATCCTTTTTTTAAAAAAACATAAATTAAACTTTCATTTCTGCATGGGGAAAAATTCACTATGAATATTGCTGACAATAATAAATTTGACTTGATCTAAGGATGATTTATAAACAGTTGAAGCAATGTTTTATAGAACACTTCAGAAATTATCTGTCATAGAAGAAGAAATGGTCTTAATTTTATAATATTCCTCCTTGCCAGAATTTCTCCTATGTAGGCCTGGTAATACTTCCCAGACTGACAAGAACAAAGTCTTTTAGGTCTTCTGAAAAATCCACCGATGTCACTGGAAATGCTATTCTCATGCCACTGGGCACTGGATCAGTCACAAACCTCAATGTGTGTATACTGTAAGGTTTGAAAGAAAGAAAATAAACTACAATAAACAGATAATGAGATTGCCAAGAACAAGTACACGTGGCATGTAGATGACTAGAGCTCAAGCTGATATTCTAGCTTACTCTGTTTGGCTCAATAAACATTTTATTCAAAATGAAACAGCTCTAGTAGAAGAGAGTGAGCCAGAAAAAAAGGTTACCCTAGAGTGCAGTGGTTAGTGCACGTAAGTAACTGGAAGATGTGAAAAATTGTCAGGCTGAATATATTTCCTTGTAGCAAGATGATGAAAACTACCCTTGTAGTTGCAGAATGAATAAGATCTTACAGCATGTAAGAAAGAATATTATGTGAAGTGACATTATTTTTTAAAAAGTCTCTGTGCTAAAATTATGAACAAAAATGAATGCTAAATTGTGCTGGAATCCCCATGCAATTCCATGCATATCACATAAAAATCAAATAATTCATCATGAATAATGTTAGTGCTGAACAAGGAGCAACAAAATAATTTTAAATAATAATTAGCCTGATGTTGTAGAAAGCTCCTTTAGTGTTTTGCTAAATTGAGTAGCAAATTTATACTCCATTTGGCAAATTCACATTACAAACTAAGAATATTACTGTGTTTCAGAATCCTGATATTAATGTAGCCTGACTTAGCTCACACATAGAATAGTACATTTAGTACATATAGTACTAGGCTATGTCTCTCCTGTTATTATCTTAATTTTTTTTCACAAATTTTATGTAAAGGGAAAAGTTACTTTGCCTACTGCCTTCATCTGCATTACATTAAATTAATAAATATAGTCTGAAAATTGAAAGAGAGTATTTCAATGACAGCAGGGCACAGAACCTCCAAGCTCCTAGTTTGAATCAGTTCATTCTTTCATCCTTTCATTGACATATGGATTAATCCAGCGTACCTGCTTGCACTGGATAAAGACTATAAGACTATTTTGTTGCAGAAGGCATCCACTTTCTGTTGAGCACAGCAAAGTAGGCAAAAATGTCCTTTAAACTAGCCTGTTCTTTTTCCTTCCACACCTAGCCCTAGAAATTATTCGCTTTTTTTGTGTGTGTGTGTTACTGTTCTCTGTTACTGTTGTCTGTTTCTAAGCATTTATATCTACAGAACTGTCAGTGGTTCTGTGGTGTAAGTCTTTTATTCTTTATAAAATGCTTATTTTTGGGGCTGCATATCTCTGAGGGACACCATGGTTGTAAAATTTACATGTAATAGCTTTGAGGTTTGGAGGAAATAGAGAGCTCTAGGTCAGAGCTCAGAGTAAATTCATTAATTCCTTTTTTAACAGAAAGCACATAAAAAATTAATGAATTGGGCCTGCTGAGCCTGGTTTGCTATATAGTGCAGTAAACACATTTTTTTTTTTTTTTGCTCAAGGATTACTTGCAGCTTTACATTTTTAATCTGCAGACAAAGATGTGGAGAGAGAGAGAAAGAAGAAGAACATTAAGGGAATAACTTATCCCACATACATTGTGCCATATGTTGCAATTGCTGCTGTCCTAAAAAGAGATCTTCCTAATACCCTAACACTTCAGGCAGTACAGAAGCAGATATTAACATATATACACACAGATATACATATAGCTAAGGGGATGCAGAGCATGTTCACAATGAAGTCTATGTAAGTGCAACGGTTTTGCATAAATTAATGCTGGAATACAGATAGATAGCATCCCACACTGTCATTTTGGGGGTAGGTTGGTATAGTGTATTCAGTTTATTACCCATCCTTTCATCTCACTCAAACCAGTTGCATACACATCCATTAGTAAAAGCTGCTGTGGTGAGCACAGTAGCATCTTATGATGAGGTTAGCCAATACACCTGTATTAGATCTACTGCTGTTTTAAGAATACAGTGCAAAAGATACCCAAATGATTTGACAAGCAATCTAGCCACATTCATGACGTGGTGCAGCCAAGCCTTATTAACTTCAGGGTGGCATTTTGCCATGTTGAATAACTGGCTTAAGTCAGTGCCAGTGTAGTGATTTTTATGCCTCAGTCCCCTGTAGAATGCAGACATACCCTAAGGACAGATGGAAAAACATGATAGAAATTATAATGAACAGCAAATTATTATTAAAAAAATTAATTTGAGCTTCTCAAATGCTAAGTTAGTGCATTTTAGATCTGCTTTTTTTTTTTTTTTCTCATTTCTTTAGCAACTATGAATACTTCCAGAGTGAATATAGCCAGTACTGTGTTGTGTGCTTAATGGTAATATGAACTGGAAAATCTACTAAAATTAAAAGTTGGCTTCAGGTCATTTGACTTACAATGAAAGGAAAAATCTAAGCACTGCAGGTAAAAATCCTCAAACTTCCAAAGGCTGTAATATTTCTTAAAAATGCATGTATCATAAAAGCAATTTCAAACATCCAGAACAAAGTTTTCACCCATAAAAAAGCCAACAAATCCTACTTTAATAGCAATATACTATATAATATCATAAATTAAACCGTTTTTAAAATTAGTGAGAGGGATATTTTACTGATGTTATGATCGATTTTTATATTAGATTTTTCTGCTTTTACATGTATGATTATTTTACTCAAATATAATCACATCACACACTAGTAAGAAAATCTGTGAAATAAAATGAGTTTACCATGAAAAATCAAAGCAGACAAAAATGGACTTTGTTACTTAAATTTAAATTTTAGGAAGAAGACAAAAAGTTAATGGTTCCCATTTAAAAAAATATAAATCTGATAAGGTAATTAATATTTTAAAAGGTATGGCAGGTAAATCATAAACATTATGATTAACTGTTTAATTAGTGCTTTTTAACTGTGATACAATTCTAGTCTCAAGTCACTTAGACCATAGTGTCTGTAGACTTTTACTACTAGTAGTAAATGATGTTCTATAATAGTGGTGATTACAGATGGTAAGAAGTCCTCCTTGAGAGAGGTTATCTGATCTTAGAGGAGAAAGCTCATGGTCACATCACTGTTTCTGAAGACTGTGTGTGAGCCCAAGTCCACAGTTGGTTCAAACCCATGTAATAGCCATGCTATTTGGGAACAAAAAATCAGACTTAGATTCCAGAGTGGGACAAGACAGCTGCAACACAGTCCTGCCTTCTCAGTAGATGAGCAAATCTGGTCTTCCTTAAGAATAAGGACACATTCAGGCACAAGCAAGCAATATGCACCATGGGCAGCTGGTAAATGGAAGGCTGCCTGTTTATAGCAATAATAGTGTTAGCCATTGTCTCACGTGAATGTCTGGATTTGCAGAATGAAGAGATAAAAAAACTGCTAGTGAAGGAAATATGAGTGTGGAAGGGAAGAAATAGCAGGATTTAATCTTGTCCCTGCAAAAGTTAACATTAAAAGTATGCACAGTATCCCAGTTGTTTAGGATGCTCTGGTTTTGTCATGTATTTTCTGAGCCCATTTGAGGAATGTATATCTGAGACTAATTCAGCACTAGGCACAGTATCTTTTGGTTTTTAAATAGCGTCCTAACATGTGAAGGATATATTAATAACTTTCATTGAATTCAATTAGACTGCAAATGTTTAGAATATCTGAAAATCAGCAAGCATCTTAATGCGATTAAACATGGATTTCAGTGCTTTGTGTTACATACCAATTTCTGAAAGCAGCCTTCAGTAAATTCATTTGGAATGATATAACTCCATCCATTTCTGTAGTGTTTGGTATTTTTATGTTCCATTTACATATTACTGCTTTAAAAAGGTGCTTATAAACAAATCAGATTTTCTTTATACTAGAGCCAAATAGAGCATTTTGGCGCTCACAATATAAACAGGGAACGTACAGATAGGATATTCAAGAACTGATACATAAAAGTGAAGAGATGAAAAAGATAGATTTATCAAATTCCTTTAAAAAAATACATTCTATATCATTTGCAGTCTTTGTAAGTTAATAATCACAATGAGATCTGATAAATTATGTTGTTCAAAATCTGTTTCCACAACAGAGGACCAAAAATGTTCTCTCATTCAAAATGTCTTTTATTTAAGATTAAAAGGAATATACAGTAGATAGAGATTTGAATGATAAAGCAAAATGAGTTTTGGTTGAGTATTACGTTCATGTTGGGAGAAAGCAGAAGAACAGGAAGATTAAGTTTCAGCAGAACTTTGTAAGATGAAGAACTGTCAAACAAGAAAATGTGCTGAAATCCATGAAGAATGCAGTGCCTACTGCTAAGAGTGGTTAAAAACAGCAGCCGCCTCCACTGGCTCCAGCCCAGGATCCTCTGTCCTGGCTGCTGGTGGCTGGTGCTCCACAGCCTCTGCCCAACCTAAGGGATGCGGTTTCTGCTTTTTTGTTTTCAGGTTCAACTAGCAGCGAAGCTGTTCATGTGTCCCAGAGACACATGCACAGACACAGAGGACACAGACATGGGCAGTAACACAGGTTGCCAGACAAGACACTGCCTTCAACAGCAGGAGTCATGTAAAACACAAGCACAGTCAAGTCCCCTTTTCAGGTGGTAGAAGCAGAAGTGAAGATACACACACATGACATTCTCTAGATCCACAGCCACTAGCAATCCCCTGAGTATTGGAATGACCCCTTTGTCAGTCCAACACCCCAGACCAGATCCTTGGCCTTCTTACTTGCTCCACAGATCTCTCACTTGCTGTCTTGTCCAGCTTGGTGCTCACTAGCAAACAAACATGCACTCACATACTCATTTCAAAGGCACACTTCATTCTCAGGTCTCCCTGAACACCAGTCTGGACCCACTCCCTGACTGATACACCAGCCCAGACCCAGGGTCTCCTACTGATGCTACTGTCTGGTACTACTTGAGGTTTGCTAGTGAATATACATGAATACTCAATGCACACAAGGTTTGGAGGAGATACAGACCAGGTCCTTCACTCACCTCACTCACCCCAAACCCTCCCAGAAGGTGGTATTACAGGAGATAAAATTTTTTTGCTCCAGTGACAGGCAGCCCTACACTTCATTAGTTGGAACTGGGACCCCCCACTAAAAAGTCTGGTTTGGGAGTTTGTTCAATAATGACTGCTACAACACAATACAACTTTCCTTAAGAAACATAATTAAAATAAGAAGTTATAGACAAAAGGCTATACTGGATTAGTTTTAATTATAGATGGCGTGGAAAACTATAAAAAAACCCCAGGTGGTTGTAGCACTGTTGATTTCTTCCACCATTTGAGAGCTGTAACAAATATGGCCAACTTTCTGGCCCTCCCTCTTTTGTAGCTGAATTGAGAAAGGGATCCTACCAAAATTTTGAGTTCTTGTACCTGAGAAAATACAAAGGAAAATGAAGAATCCCACATACGAAGTGAAGTGGGAAAGCGCTCCTTGCTGTGGGAGTTGGAGAAGACTATTATGGGCATACTGGAAATAGAAGTGGGACCTTGTCATGGTTTAACCCCGTTAGGTAGCTCAGCACCATACAGCCTCTTGCTCACTCTCCCACAGCAAGCTGGGTGAGGAAATCAGAAGCTTAAAAGTGAGAAAACTTATGTGTTGAGGTAAAGACAGTTTAATAAGTAAGGCAAAACCAAAGCAACATAAGGAATTCATTCACTACTACCCATTGACAGTCAGATGTTTAGCCATGTCCAGGAAAACAGGGCTCCATCACATGTAATGGTTACTTGAGAAGACAAATATCACCACTTGGAATGTCCTCTCATTTCCTTCTTCTTCCCCCAGCTTTTATTGTTGAGCACAATGTGATACGGTATGGAATATCTCTTTCGTCATTTGGGGTCAGCTGTCCCAGCTGTGTCCCTCTCCCAGGTTCTTGTGCACCCTCAGCCTACTAACTGGCAGTAAGGAGAAGTCCTTGAGTCTGTATATGCATTGCTCAGCAATAACTAAAACAACCTTGTGTTATCAATGTTGTTTTTGACACAAATCCACAACATAGCCAAATACAAGCTACTATGAAGAAATTTATCCCAGCTAAAACCAGCACAAACCTAAATGATAAAGTGTGGGTACTCTGCTCTGGAGAGATGGATAGAGGAAGAAGATGGAATTACAGGTCAGAAGCAGAGTTTGGGAGGTTATAAAAGATCAGCACATTCTAGCAGGGCTTTGAGTTCTAGGAGAACTTTTTGATTCTTAGGTTTTTGTATTCCTAAATTTTAACCATCAGACTTAATGTATTCAATGAGTTTCCGATTAGGAGAGAAATAATCTAAAAGCTCTACTATATAGAAATACCCGTCTTATATAGCTGATGATGATGTATCATATAAAATGTGTGTAATATTGCACTGTCACATTATTTTCTTAATTCATTTAATGTTGATTATTTTAATTCTAATAATAATTAGAGACTCTTACTCATGGCTGATAATTAATGATGACAGAAACTGTCTAAATACAAACCGATAGTCAGAACCTGAAACAATTAATGTCCTTACCAGGTAAGTCAGAAGAAAAATAATATGATTTAAAGAACCTTGATCATTTTCAATATCTTTTTTTGTCAGTTTGCTTTAAAATGTGGTTTCATTTGTTCCTACATTGCAGCTGGACTTTGTCAGAAGTTTATTCTTCAGGTAAGGAAATTAAGCAAAAAAAAAATCTATGTCTTACCATTTCTATTATTGCTGAGATGGATTCTTGAAAATGTCATGCTTATTTCAAAATTCAGCCATTCTATTCCTGATCAGTCTTGATTCTCACTGTAGTTATCTAATGGCTTTCTCCTATTTCGACTTTCAGAAAAAAAAAGCTCGCTGACTTCCAACAAAGCATGATTAGGCTAAATATACAATAAAAATGTGCAGTGAACAATAGAATATTCACAATAATTGTTTTTGTGCCTTTGAAATACACTAAATCTACTGTTTTCTTTATACTGTTCTTTTACATCTGAAAAAACAGGATGACGTTAGCAGAAATTTTTGCACTAAAAGCTTTGGGAGACAACAGACCTGCAGAATGGGATTTTCAAAAGAATTCTGTAGTGCTGACTCTGATCTTATTAAAGCCAAAGGAACTTCAATATTGATCTCAGCAGGAAAGTACTAAAGACTTTAGAAACTCTGTGCAATGATAATATCGACACAACACTACTGCCTAGGAAATGTTATTCATTCATCTTAAGTTATTTTAAGCCTCTAGTCTGTTATTATTTAAAAGCATAATGAGATTTTCCAAAGAAAATTATTTTATTTTTCTTTACACAGCTCAGAGAATGAATAATTCTTTGTTACTTGTTGTTTGCTATTTAAAAATCAACATGATCTTTTAATAATTATGAATCTTATCCTGCCAGATTTTGCATAACTTGAGCATCTAAATGACACCTATGACAGCTGGGATTTTTAAGTGACTTGCAAAACTGAGTCTCAAAACATCAGTCAATTTAGTAATGAAAAAGTTTCTCTAATAATATTAATTTATATTAATAGACTCCAAAAAAAGCCCAAATAAATTAAGAAATCCTCTCTAACCATGTTTGCTTGAACAATTTTACACACATACCTCTAACTCACCTAATATTCAGTTGACAGAATTGAACAGTAACAATTGTTTAATGGTTTATACAGCCTTTAAATCTTATTATCAATTAAGCAACATTGTGAGTTATTTCTGTTGTGTTTTATTTGCTTAATATTCAACAGCTTTTGATAAAAATTCAAATCAATTAGCTTGGAAGCCACTACAAAAATAAAATATTTGTGAAAAGCCAAAGTTTGCCAACTGTTCTTGAAGCTGTCATGGAGGAGTAGGTGTCTGTTAATGGCAGATCTGTAATAATACAGAACACATAATTTTCAGTTAAATAACATTCTCATTATAAATTTATGTCTTAACTAATAAATATAAATGTGAGAGATGGAAAACATCCAATAAAAAATTGCTTATAACAGCTGTCTTCTTGACTTAAATATTTCCCTTACTCTAGCTGCTTCATCAATGCATTCTGTTATTTTTCATGAGTTTTAAGTTCTATGCTTTGAAAATAGTTCACTGAATGAATGTGTTATTATCAGTATTTTATCATACTAATGGTTAAATGTTCCAGCTGAGACTAAGGCCATGTTGTATTCTAGGGCCTATTGTGCAAATACCTGAAAGACCTGCTGCAAGTTTGCACAATGTAAACTAAGGACAAAGGAAAAATAGAAGCTATTTCCTCTCTACTCTAAATTAAGAAGAAAAATAAATGACTTGTTAAAAGCCATTAATTATACTTTCTGCAGAAATGCAAGTAGATCCTAAGTAGATCATGACCTTCTGAGGAGACCTGATCAAAATGCAAGGTTTCAAAATTTCAGCTGTGAAGTACACATATATGTAGTACTAAATATGTATATACATTTCAATATATGACATTACTTCTATACATACAGTTTTTCTTAGTTCTCCTACACTTTAAATAAAAGATTATATATAAGAATATTTTCTGTCATAGCTGTCTACCCATCATGAAACTGACAAAAATACCAATTTCACTCAACATCAATTCAGGATCTGTAGTTACAAAATCTTTTCAGGGACATTAATATTTTAAAGCCATCTCAAGACTACCGATTTTTGTCAGTGCACAACTTCACAACAGGGAGAATCCATGTGCTAGACTCCCAGTTAGCTCTGGTTGGCTAGGAAAACTGAATTTTGATTTCTAAAGGTTACTCAGGTTTCCCTAAGGGTTCCTCAGAAGATCTGACTGTCCCAGAATTGTGGATCATGTCATTCTGGTAAGTCCCTACTGACATAAGAATAAGATTGCCGAAATGAATTTTTCTTTTTTTCTCTAACTGAAAGAAAATATCTCATTTTTTAATATAACCTCAATACATTTGGCAATGCAACAGAGTATTCAGGAATTAAAATAAGAAGCTAATGAAAATTTTTAACCTTTCTATAGAATATGTTGCTAGCATACAACTCAGATTAGCATGCAACCACATTTTATGTTAAAATACTAAAAAAGTTCCAGTCCTGGCTTGTTCAAGTTATTAATCAATCAGTTTGTCAAGAGCAGAATATATCAATGTAAGTAAGGGTAGTCGTGCCTGACAAACCTGGTGGCCTTCTATGAGAAGGTCACAATATTAATAGACAAGGGTAGAGCAACTGATGTCATTTACCTGGACCTGAGCAAAGCCTTTGACACTGTCCCTCACGACATCCTGGTAAAATATGGGTTTGATGGATGGACAACTCAGTGGATTAAGAACTGGCTTGACAGCCGCACCCAAAGAGTGGCTGTCAATGGGTCCATGTCCAAGTGGAGGCCAGTGACAAGTGGAGACCTTCAAGGATCAGTACTGGGACTGGTCTTGTTTAACATCTTCGTCAGCGACATGGACAGTGGCATCGAGTGCACCCTCAGCAAGTTTGTCGACGACACCAAGCTGTGTGGTGAGGTCGACATGCTGGAGGGAAGGGATGCCATCCAGAGGGACCTTGACAGGCTGGAGAGGTGGGGCCATGACAACCTCATGAAGTTCAACAAGACCAAGTGCAAGGTCCTGCATCTTGGCCGGGGCAATTCCAAGCACCGATATAGACTGGTCAGTGACTGGCTTGAGAGCAGCCCTGAAGAAAAGGACTTGAGGGTACTGGTGGATGAGAAGCTCAACATGAGTCATCAGTGTACACTTGCAGCCCAGAAAGCCAATCGTATCCTGGGCTGCATCAAGAGAAGCATGGCCAGCAGGTAGAGGGAATTGATTCTCCCCCTCTACTCCACCCTCGTGAGACTCCACCTAGAGTACTGTGTCCAGTTCTAGAGTCCCTATTACAGGAAAGATGTGGATGTGCTGGAACATGTCCAGAGAAGGGCCACGAGGATGATCAGAGGGCTGGAGCATCTCTCCTACAAGGATAGACAGAGAGAGTTGGGGTCGTTCATTCTGGAGAAGGCTCCGAGGGGACCTTATTGTGGCCTTCCAGTATCTTAAGGGGACCTACAAGAAAGCTGGGGAGGGACTTTTGAGGATGTCGGATATCGGTAGGACTAGGGGAAATGGATCAAAGCTAGAGGTGGGTAGATTCAGATTAGATGTTAGGAAGAAGTTCTTCACTATGAGGGTGGTGAGCCACTGGAACAGGTTGCCCAGAGAGGTGGTGGAAGCCCCATCCTTGGAAATTTTTAAGGCCAGGCTGGATAGGGCTCTGAGCAACCTGATCTAGTGGGAGGTGTCCCTGCCCATGGCACGGGGGTTGGAACTAGATGATCTTTAAGGTCCTTTCCAACCCTGATGATTCTATGATTCTATGAAATTATGCACTTTAATTTTCTTCGTTTACCATGTCTCTACAGAGAGATGAGGTCCTTTGAGCATTCTAAGTTGACTGGATCCATACGTCTCAAAGAAGCATATCTGGGCTAGTGTAGTGCTGTGCTCAGTTTATATACTTTTAGAAGCAGGACATAAACAATTCATAGAGTATTAAGAGAAATTGTGTATTAGCTTGGCCACATTAGAACAGCTGTATAGTTTCTTACTAAAAATTTGCTTATATCAAGCTAACTCAGAAAATGGGCAGAAAAGTATGAATCTGTTTAAACCTTACCCTGTAATTATACATTTGACTGTTCTGCCATCCTACAGGACACTTTCTAACTTCACAGACAAGATTTATTTTCATCTTATTTACAGTATTGTTAGTAAAAGTGTTCTTTTTTCTTCTCCTTCATATACTAAAGGCTTGTCCAGTTTCAAGATGAAAGACAATGAATAGAAATCTCATGTATTTCTATATTTTTATGTTTTTTGAATGGCCCAACCATTAAGGTGGGAAAGAACTTAGATGTCCTGCGCTTCTTGCTCAGAACAATAATGTTGCAGAAATGATCTAGGAAGGAGAGTGGACAGACAAGAAATGCATTTAAATGAAATTTTGGAAAACCATGCCTCAATACAAAATATAGATCTTCAAAAGCTCCTTCCCCAGAGGACACCTGGATATTCTGTGTACCCTTAGATGTTGTCAGAATTTCTGTATCAAATTTTCATAGCAACTTAAGCTCCTGTTTTGAATCTGCCTAGAAGTGCTTTAGCCCTGCCCTAGGCTATTCAGCTTGGCATATAGTAAATGCCCAAACCTGATCAGATTCCAGAAGTTTGCCAGTGGAATTTGAATAAGGGAAGATGGTGTGAGGCTGCTCAACCCTCTAGCTATGGCTGTTCCGTGAGATGTGAGAGAATAAACTGTACGAATCAGTGTGAGTGCAATAATCTCCCTTGCCTAGGAAACACACCTTTTCCTCTTCTGATGTCACTCATCAGATAGAACTCATAAATAAAGCAGTAGTGCCCTGGACTTCCTTTAAAAAAATACAGGAAAGTAAAAGTCCTTTTGCCTCCTATTTCCTCCTTACTCAAAGGTTTATTTGTTTTTTGGTTTTTAATGAGAAATAACCCATTTGAAATTGTTGCCACTATGAGTAAAGAACTTTAATTCCAGGAAGGATGGGATTACAGTGTATGTCTAAATTGGTAAATTGAGAATTTAACCCTTGTTCATGATGACTGGTCAGGTAACTTTTATTGTTTTTCGATTTTTTAATTGTTTTTCTTCAATGGTTAATTTTCCTTATACTTTGTATAGGCCTGTTACCTAAGGCATGAGGGAAACAAAATGGACTGTTTCAAAACTGACCTCATGCACATTTTGTAAATTTCAATCTCAGGAAGGCTTTTAAAAAGCTTTTAGATAATTAAATATGCTAAAAATGTTAAAGCACTTAAACTGTAAAATGTGTGAAATGAAGATTAAAAATATTTTCTCCTCATGTTTTAATGATCAAGACATGATTAGATAATATCACAATGAGCTCATAAAACAATTCAGAAAAGCCATATTGTATTATAAGAAAGTTTTGAACTCAGTAATGTGATGCACATATAAGTGTGTCTATGCCTATACTTGTTTTAAGCCCCTGAGGACATTAAATACAAATTCAAGGTTTCTAGGATAATGTGAAAGAAAATGAGATCAAGCAGTGCTTAGGCAGTTCACAGAAGTGCTGACCCTTCTTTCTTGTCTCCTGAGTGCTTGCTGAGTGCTACAACTGAAGATGTACATTCTTACTTAATATATGTGTCTTTTAGATCTTAATTATGTATTGTATTTTATGTTGTTCATAATGAAAACTGCAGACACAGTTTTCCTGCCATTAGGCAACTTCAGCCCATCCACTGGAGTTTAGCTAATGGCAGGTATCTATATATACAGGAAAGTAGATGTTAAATTTAACAACTTGAATAGGACACAGTAAAAAAAAAAGATTCCTTCTTTTCACTTTTATAGCTCCTCC
Organism: Brachypteracias leptosomus; assembly: GCA_013401335.1. Taxonomy (NCBI): domain Eukaryota; kingdom Metazoa; phylum Chordata; class Aves; order Coraciiformes; family Brachypteraciidae; genus Brachypteracias; species Brachypteracias leptosomus. Next base: position 23,697 of record VYZX01030191.1, read on the forward strand.
CCTACTGTTAGCAGAGGCCTCTGAAATAATACCACAATAATGAGAACTGCTATAAAAAAACCCATAAAGCTATAAAAAACCCCAACAATCCTTAAAATAAAGATATTCCTGAGTGTACAAAAGCAGCTGCTGTATTGACGCTTGCAATCATTTACTACACTATAAGGCATTTGCTCCTCTTAAGAACCTATTATTTTGAAACATAATGCAAAGCCACTGCTGGTATCATAACACTAGTCCATGCATACTGCATCTCAGCCAGATACAGAGAGCCTTAAACAGGCTAGATTCTCTATGCATTCTGTATTAAAAAATTGGCAGTCTCTATATCAATGATCTAAGCTGGTTTATCACATTTGTTTTGGGAATCATGACATTCATTTCTGAGACTAAATACTTCATTATACAGTGTATTGAAGTGTTTAAAGTAATGCACCAGCTTAAACAGAAAATGTGGAATTTACTTTCAATGTCTATCTTCTCAGTTTCAAGGAATTTGTACATTAAATGCCTAAATGTCAATGTAGGAAAACCTCACTAATAATAATTTTTCAAGTCAGAGATTTACTATTGGATATTACTAAATGACTTAATTTAACTTATATTTTTAATTGTAAAATTAATTTGCTAAATAATTTGGTCATATATTTGATATTTAGTTGTGAAATAATAGCTTAAGTGGAGAAAATTAAACTACTTGGTAAAATAGAGTGTAAGTAAATTTTGAAACATTAAAATAATACTATATACATATTTATATCCTCACCAATTAAGATTGTACAAGATATTCAATATTTGCATAGGTTTTGATATTTGAAATTTTAATAATTTCTATTGGATCTCATAGTTGCAATGAATTTTTTACATATGTGTGTATATCTATCTATATATCACATATTTATATTTCCACAGAAATATTGTTAAACATTTATTGAAATATATCATGGCCATCTGATTGCAAAGATGTCAAGGGTTAGGGCTGGGCCAACCGCTAGGCAAGTGGCAGTCACTTTCTATAAACCCCTCTCCATTCCTCAGGAGAAGAGAAAGGGAATGAGGGAGAGAGACTTACAGATTGGAAAAGAAAAGTAAAATAACTTTAGTGAAAATATTAATGAGAAAATGAAATATATACAAATGTAGACAAAACCAATATCAAATGCAACCCCTCTGATGATAATTATGTCAGTGTCACCACTGATGATGTGGAGCAGGAACTGAAGAAGTCCCAGGCTGGACTCAGTGGCAGAAGAGAACTGGATTCAGGAGTTGGATTCTGGAACTGGATTCAGAAACACACTCACTGGGATTGAGGGCAGAATGGACAGAGTCCTTCTTGGACCCCGGACATTGAAGACAGGCTTGACCTTTGCGATCCCTCAGCTTTATACTGACTATGGC
>VYZX01030191.1:25111-58087 GCA_013401335.1 Brachypteracias leptosomus
TATGGCATGAAATACCTTGTTGGTCAGTTTAGGGTCACCTGTCCTGTCTGCTCTTCCCCTCAGATGTGACCTCTTACTTCCTGCACCCCCAGCATGGTAAACAAGATTTATCAGTGACTTTGCACAGGAGCAAGCATAAACAAGAGACTTTCTGCATACTAACTAAAAACGTTGAGTGTTATCACTACTAGAAGCAGACATTGTGAAAATATGTTGTTAGCTTCAGAAAGTGCAGTTAGAAGAGACTAAGCTGAAAAGTAAAATCACTGAACAGAATTAGTTCTGCTCTAGCTCAAGCCAGGACAAAAGGGCAATGCAATGATCCTTTTTTAAAATTAATATCTATGCTAGAAATAAACTCTGCAACTTTTTCCCATGGTATGAAACATAACTTTCACAACCTTTGAAGGTTCCCTGGGTGTTAGTCCTAAAAGTGTAACAATATTACAAACAGAAATGTTACTATATATGATTGTAATGATTCCAAAACAGAACAGTATTATTTTCATTTTCCGCTGATTCTTGTAGGCTTAAACTGTTCTATCAAGATCTTAGAGATAGAGAAGTGAAAGACAAAGTTTTAAAATTACTAAAATTACACATGACAGGGTGTTTTGGTTCTTTCTTCTTCTTCCTTTGAAATATGGGTTGGCTGAAGTACTTATTAACAAACTGATTTGCATTCTGGAAGAACCATAATTTTAAAAATCATTTTGTTACTTGCAAATACTGTGTTGGTTTTTTGGGGTTTTTTTCCTAAAAAATGATGAAGGATTTGAATACCTGCACTAGTGCTGTATTACAACTCCCTTAGCAGTCTTGATCACAGACAGCCTGAGAGAGGTGAGTTTTTCCATGTGTTGAAAGCCTTTCACAAGAGGTGTATGATGCAGGCAGGAGCACATTTATCTATTACAACAACCATGCTAAACATATCAGAGACACATATCCCTTCGCTTCAGCCCTGATTCTTGTCACTACTTCTACATCTAAGTATAATGGGAGAGTATTAAATGGGCAAATCTGTTGACTATAGAGGAAAGAAAGCATAAATTGCTACTAAAGCATATCCAAATACTAATATTCCTATATAATGCTGAAATTAAGTCATTTGGAGAGCAACAAAATAATTCAGACTTGTCAACAAAAGAAGGAGACATGATCTCTAAAGCAGAAAATTCCAACATAGAAAACAAGATCAACTAAATGAGGATCAGGAGCCTACAGGTTGCAGTTTTGAGTAAGTCACCTCTTTTTTGTAACTGCTATCTTTTGTGTCAAGCAGAGGTTCCTTCCTACTGTAAATGGTGTCTAAAGTAGGCAATTTGCTTGTTTTAAATTTTAACTTGAAACAATCTCTTAGTTTATATGAATGCAATTGAAGAGTATAAAGGTCTTTCAAATGAATTTCTGCAAACACAATGTTTTTAAAAATGTGAACTATGACATGTCTTTACAGCCATTTATTTAATAGATGCCTACTCAGTTTCTCATAGCATCTAACCATTTGACATGTCCAAAAAAAATCTCTTTCTCCCTTGTACCCATACATGTCATGCCTGCTTAAACAAATTAACTGTAAGTATAAGGAATGTTTTTATTGTAGGTTAAAGAAAAATGTTAAGTTATTCTTTATTCTGTCTTCCTAGACCTCAGTAATGTCTATCCAGTGACAAATGCTTGATGATTACTTTGTTTCTTCACTTCATTGTAAGTGAATCCATTATAAGCTCATTTTCAGGGTCTAAGGAGGTCAAACTTATTGAAGACAGGCAGAAAAACATCACTTAAATGCTTAGGAAATTAAATAGGACAGCCTTGTGTACCTTAAAGACAAGTCATTCTATGAAAGTGGTGTTCCTTGTCAGGTATTTTTGGTGGTGGTGTTAAAAGTGACTGTTTTGAAGATTCTCCAGGTTTTCAGCAGCATATTTTCTCCAGAGATGTTCCCAGTTGTTTTGAAAGTTTTTTCATGTGCACCCTCTCTTCTTACATTTTTGAATTTGGTGAATACATCTGTCTTGAAGTTAATATTTTATATCTCTTCTAGCAGTTATAAAATAGGAGAGGCTTTAAAATAAAGACACAAAGGAATGATGCAATTCTATTTAATTTGACACTTTTTGGATGTCAGTGTTTTAGTTTCACTCACAATGTGCTCTGGAAAGCTATATATTGTTTATTTATTCCAGAAGTTAACATTTTGTTTCTTAATAAAAAGTTAAGACAGAGTTTCAGTTAAGCTAGTTAGTTTGGTTTCCAGAGATTAATATCTGTGACATATTATTTCCTCTCTTGCCAGTTTTAACCAAGATTTCATAGATTAGAATCATGACTCTGAGCTATGGTAGTATGAAATTTAGTGTGGAAAAGCTGAAAACTCTGTTTTGTCTTCTCAGAAAACTACTCAGGATAAAGTTCAACTATTTCTCATTGTGACCCTCAGTCATCTCTCTGTAAAGACAGAAATAAGCATTTGAGGGTTCTGACTTTTTAATGATGAATTTCCATATGTTGCTGCAATATCATGTCATCCTTCTTATTTTCCTTTCTAATTTTGCAAATCCTATTTAAAGAAAAAATATTCACACACATGATATACTTCACAGTAAAACCTTACTTACACTATTGCAAAAAAACAACAGAAATGTAGAAACTTGTTGGGCAAGCTTGTTTTTTTTTCTCTAGATATTCAAAACAGCAAGCAAGAGGAACCACCACATTTCATTCAAATTGGAAGAGATTACTCTCAGAAAAAAAAAGTACTTCGCCAAGAGTTCTCACACTGTTCCTAATTTGTGTGCCTCATGCATACCTGATCTATTATTCGTTGACTTCATGCTTGTGACTGCACTTTGTGCAAGATTATGAAGTCAGTGATGTTTTCTTACTTGCACTATTCCTCTTATAAATAGGCATGTGATACTATGTTTTAAGTAATTTAAGATATTGAAGCAATATTGTCAAAACAGAAGCCTGTGATGCCTATACATTACATTATGTTATTACTACATAAACAACTTTCCTTGAACTCAAATATAAGCACACTGAAATAATGTAACCAATGAAAGTGCAGCAAGTGCAGAACAACTGGGGGAATCAGGCCCAGCAAACATGGGTTCATGAAGGGCAGGTGCTGTTTGACCAACCTGATCTCTTTCTATGACCAGGTGATCCACCTAGTGGATGAGCGCAAGTCATTTGATGTTGTCTACCTGGACTTCAGTAAGGCATTTGACACCATCTCCCACAGCATCCTGTTGAACAAGCTGGTGGCTCATGGCATAGACAGGTGGACTCTTCACTGGATTAGAAACCGGCTGAATGGCCAAGCCCAGAGAGCTGTGGTGAATGGAGTTAAATCCAGTTGGTGGCCAGTCACAAACAGGGTTCTCCCAGGGCTCAGTTCTGGGGCCAGTCTTATTTAATATCTTTATTGATGACCTGGATGAGGGGATCAAGCACTCCCTCAGTAAATTTGCAGATGATGCTTGAGGGTTGGAAGGCTCTGCAAAGGCATATAGATGGGCTGGGTTGATGGGCTGAGGCCAATTGTATGAGGTTTAACAAAGCCAAGTGCCAGGTCCTGCACTTTGATCACAACAACCCCATGCAATGCTACAGGCTTGGGGAAATGTGGCTGGAGAGCTACCTGGCAGAAAAGGACCTGGGGTGCTGGTGGACAGCTGACTGAACATGAGCCAGCAGTGTGTCCAGATGGCCAAGAAAGCCAACAGTATCCTGGCCTGTATCAGAAACGGTGTGACTAGAAGGAGTAGGGAGGTGATTGTGCCCCTGTACTTGGCACTTGTGAGACAGCACCTTGAGTACTGTGCCCAGTTTTGGGTGCCACAGTATAAGAAGGACATTGAGCTGCTGGGCGACGAGGGCAACTTGGGCAACGAGGCTGGTGAGAGTTCTGGAGAATATATCATATGAGGAGCGCCTGAGGGAATTAGGACTGTTTAGCTTGGAGAAGAGGAGGCTTAGAGGAGACCTCATTGCTCTCTACAACTACCTTAAAAGAGGTTGTAGCGAGGCTGGTGTCAATCTTTTCTCCCAAGTAACTAATGGCAGGACAAGAAGTAATGGCCTCAAGTTGTACCAGGGGATGTTTAGATTGGACATTAGGAAGAAGTTCTTTACTGAAAGAGTGGTTAGGCATCGTAACAGGCTGCCCAGGGAGGTGGTGGAGTCACCATCCCTGGAGGAGTTCAAAAAATGAGTAGATGTGGCCCTTTGGTACATGGTCAAGAGGTCAGGGAGATGTTGGACAAAGGGTGGAACTTCATGATCCTAGAGGTCTTTTCCGACCTAAATGATTCTATGATTCTATGAAAGTATGTAAGCATTTTTTAATGCTGTGATGGCATGTCAGACACAATGCATGAACCTCTTATATAAGTTTGTGATCAATGTGACCAACAGGTGAGAAATAAATTGTGTGTAGCACATAAGGGGCATGTAAATACAAAAAAAGTTACTAGACAAGGGCAAGATAATGACAAGGAACTGCAAAAAGGTAGGGCATTCTGCAAAATATACAAGAAAGATGTAAAAACAGTACTGGGAGTAGATGAGCTGCAAAAGGATGTGGAGAAAGCAAACAACATAAAAATATGAGGCACAAATAGGCAACACAAGGTAAAAAGAAGACAAGCTTGCTTCTGGTCCAGCTTCTGACAGGGAGCTTTCAAATCTGCTCACTTCAACTCATGTGAGTAAGGCCATAAAGAACCTTAGATGTCTGCACTAACTGTACAATAGTAACACCCTGATTTGTATACAATTTTGTATAAGAACAAAACTTTTGCAGGAAATATGCTTTTGAGGAGTAAAGATAGTTAAAGTTTTCTTCTTCTTTGTTTGTTTGTTTTTGTTTGTTTTCTTTGAAAAAAGTTTAGAACTGGCTCATTTTTCTTCTAAGTATTCCCATCACAGCAATTTCTATTTCCATGATATATGAACGTATATATTCAGCTGCATCATTATACTCCAAAGTACTGTGAACTCAAGAGTGATTCCATCTGATTCCAAAAATTTTAAACATAATTCTAATTCAGAAAATTTTGCATAGTCTATATTGATACTCATAAATTCCTGTCCTGTTTTTTATTTCCTTATTCCTATTGAATCACATATAGTTCACAGATACATACAGATAAAATACACAGATTGACAAAATATAGGCATGTGATGGCAAGCATAATATAATAGCTGTATTAATATATCATAGTATAATATTGCTTAATATAGTGTCATTTCCTAATAATAAAGTGAGCTGTGAATTTTGAAAATAGGGATACGGACATTAGCTGCTTCACTACAATTAGAATAAATACTGCAAAATATAAAATGTAAATACTCCTTGTAGTTCTGAAGATTAGATCAGATACTATGTTGTGGAAACCCTAGGCATCCCACCTAAACGACTGTCTTGGTTTTGATGGTAGCAAATAACAGATATTTAGGAAAAGACTGAAAGAGTGTATATAAAGACATATATGATTATGCAAAGAAAATGTGACAGTGGTTCTCCTGATGTTCAGGGTCCTAAAGGCATCACCAGGCCTAACTGTCCCTGCTAAGCCTCCACCCTGTCCATGGGCCCAGGACATCTTAGTGACATCATAGGAGTGCCTGTGTTCAGTCCTGCCTCCTGCTGCTCCAGAATGTTGAGTTCCTCTGGATGGACCCCAGGCCTTTTTTTCTCGCTTTGCCTTGCCTGGGCCTGCTGAGGGACTCTGTTACCTGCACCTGGTTCTGTCCACCCTGGTCAGACTCTGTGACGCCGTGCTTCATCAGTAAGGGCACAGTCTGTGCTGGGGTGACCCTTTCTTCCAGCTAACCTTCCATTAGGGAGCAAACTTGCCTCTGCTGCTGCCCTGAAAATAACTGTGATTCACTGAAGACATATTATCAGAGTACCTTTGCAGTGCCAAATCCATAACAAAAACTAGAGATAAAGATCATAGTTTGATCTATGGTAAAAATACATGTAGAGTAAAAGGCTGAAAAGAATCTCAAGAGACCTGCTAATCCACCCTTTCACTGAAGTATGGTCATGATATTTCAGAGTCCTATTTTTGAAAACTTCTAATCAGAGATTTGATAACTTGGACAGAAACTTTGTTGCAGCATCTCACTATTCTCACAGCTAAATCCTTCCTAATATTCCCTCCAAATTTTGTTTCTTGTCATTTTCTATACTCAAATCAAACACCTAAAACTTCTAAGATTATTGTAAGAAAGCAAGAAATGGTGCAGAAAATAAAGCAAATCTAGGTGTTCTATGTAAAAAAAATCAAATTTAAATGATATATCTTAGTCATTGTTACACAGAAAATCAGGAAATTAATGCTGAAATAGCCAGTCTCTTCTTGGCTGGAAACTATTGCTACTCTCTTGGCTGTCACTGATTCTATGCAGTAAATTCAGGAAACTGGTTTAGATTGCTAAAAGAGCTGAACAGCAAAATATAACTGGGATATTAAACCCTCTTTCAAGAGAGTTTGGCAACATCATAAGATATTAACATTCTTTGTTGGGACATATCTTTAAGTATTGCAGAGATGGTTAATTAAAAAGTCCCCAGTAATTTATCTAATAAACAATTAATAGATTAATTCTTCAATTTATTATGTATAGGGACTCTGTTATTAGATAATGGTGTTCTAATAATGAATTAATTAAAAAAGACAAAGAAAACAATGATCCAAGAATCATCACTAGCTGTCAGAGAAAAAGAAAAGTCAGATTAGGAATCTGAGTGTTGCTGGCTGAGAATATAATACTAGCTAGGTCAAAAAGTCACTTCCAAAATTCACTACTGCTGTACTCTTTTTTGCTTGCTTTGTTTTTGAGAAGTTTGGACCTAGCTCATATATAGGCCAATATTTCTTAGTTATGACTTTCAGACTGTGTGATTGTGATTATGGAAAAAGGTGAGTGTTTCCATGTGTGTGCAAGAGCTAGACTAGTTCAAGACTTGATTCAAGTAATAATAATGCTAAGGGTTGCTAAAAGTAGTAAAAATCCAGATTTTTCAACATCAAGTTCATGTATGTAAATATGTCCATTCACAGAATATTCAAGACAAACACAGCCCCACACAAATAAGAGCTGATAAGCAAGATACTAACAGAACTTTCTCATTAACTGTCTAAAGAGAAAATGTGAGTGGCTGTGTGTTGCACACAAGTTGATTTGGCTTAGAAAGAAAAGCTTTTTTCAAATGAGTGGGGTTTGTCTTATATTTTATCTGATTTCATATACGTGTATTTCAAATTTTAAGAGAGATTTTTTATTTCTTGTTAATTAAAAAACACAAGGAAGAGTTAAATTGACATATTTATTGTAACATGCTCGTACTTCAAAATTGGGAATAAAGCAGGTAATAGAATCAAAATCTGAACAGCTTACATATGTTCAGGTTTATACAAGTGTGTACCTACTTTGTGTAATACTGAACTGGTGTTAAAAGTTGAGTACTCACCACTTTTTATTTCATCTGATTTCAGTGAACTACAACTGACCACATAACTCAAAATGGAATGGTGACAAATCTAAGAGCTTATTATCTTGGTCATATCTGAAAACTATGTATAGAACAACATAGACAAAGGATGGATTTCCCATTACAACTCAAATACCAACAAAAAAAATCAGAAATGTAGTGAATTTAGTGGTGTTTAGCTCACTCATTATTGTAAAGTGCTATTTCTTTTTTTTCTGAGGTAAGAATCAATATAATTTGTGTAGTGCATTCTAGTAAAATCTCCTCTTTGCACTTGACTTATTGACCTCTTGATGATGTGAACCCTAAATTAGGCTTTATAATACTAGTTCTTTATTTTCCCCAAATCAGTTAGAAAATATATCCATTCAGTTTTGGAACCAATAGCTCATATCTCTAAGAACTTGATTATTTTTTAAATATTTCTATTTTTATTAATTAATTTTATTTATCTTTAACTAAAGATATACACCCAGATTTGTAGCCAAGGGTTATAGTGTTTCAAGTACACACATACTCTGATGGCCCCTTCCTGACAACTTTTTAGCCTTGACTTCAGATACTTTACAGCCTGAATGTTTTATTTTAACCCTTTCATTTCAAAACCTGTAGCTCCTCTCTGCTTTCTCTTATTAGAAATGAAATAGAAATTTGCTCCCTAAATGAGATAAAGATTCCTCATTTTCAAGAGCTTGAATATTACAACTTAAATCCTCTTAGGCAAATAGTTTAAAAGAAATAAAAATGCGACATTTTGCTATGCTGAATGGAATCTTTTGAGCTTATCTTTTGATACAGTTAATAAATCTCATTAAAAATCATCAGATTGGTTTGAGTACATTTTTTTTGTGAATGAAGAACTACCTATAAACAGTCAGGCACTCAATATACCCACACAAGAGCCTGAGTTGCCAGTTTAACCTAATTCAAAGCCCTGCTGGCAGTATCATCATGACGTCACTTACCTGACAAATAAAAATACACTTAAACTGCAGTTACTGCAGGTATTGTCCTCTCTTGGATCACAGATTGAAGAGAAAAATTAGTTAAGGTATATTCTGAAATAAACCTTCTGAAGATTTTCAATCTGGGAAAGGCTATATTTCTTAAAGCTTTCGTCTTTCAGTTTGAAACTTATTTATGTGAATAAGTTTATACATATACTCAGCATCATAAAAAACACCAGCTATTAAGACTCTATTTGCCAAAGAACAAGTCTTGCAGAACTCCTCTATCTGACCACGTAAAAATGGACATAGAACAATATATTTTTTTCTATTTCAAATTTGAAAATATATATGTAGCACCATCTAGAAAAAGATTCAGAAAAAAGCCATGATGATATATATATAGATCTCATTTTTTAAAAACAAAGAAGCAACTATGCCTTTTGTGAGTTTCTTTTGGTGTAGCACAAAAAATGAGTTAGATCATTTCAAAATGCAAGATACATCTGTTTGAAAGTCAGTGTGTTGTTTCAGATCTTGTAGGTATATGCTGCTCTTCATTGGGTCCTAGGTGCACTACTGCACTGAAGTCTGTCTACAGCAGACTTTCAGCAAGTACCTGGTTGAATCATGGCCAGACACCTCACAATATCTACTTGCTGTTACTAGGTAGTTGCATGTATAGATTGCACAGACATATTATTCCAGCATCTGTGTATATTTATGTTAATACTCATTAGCTTCTAATACACATTTCAAATCGCCTACATGATGATTTTATTATAATATCAACTGAATGTTCTCTGCAGGTAGATTAGGACTGCCTCAAGTAATCTAGGAGGTTGCCTAGAATTACATATTATTGCTATCTGAAACAGTAGTAAATGGATACAGCCCATATTAGTACAGCTTAAGCATGAAATTATTTCAATTTAAAGGTGAGTGAACTGTACTACTTATTTTCATCTAGTATCATGTGTGGCACAGTGACAGCCAGGATAGACAGTCAAATATTTTGTCTGTGCAAATTTTCACTAACTTGGCACAGGTTGACAGTGCTCAGTTAGCACATATTAATAAATCCTCTATGCTATGAAGCTTTGTCTTTTTTTCTGTGAAAGTCCCTATTTCCTTTTATAATTCCTAGCTAAATTGTTTTCTAACAAACATATAGCACGTTATTTACAACAAACTGATTTATGATGAACCAAGATCACTGTGATAGAGGTAAGAAATTATAAAGATCAAAAGATCACAAGGTCAATGAGTTGTATGTCATCAACTGTTAGTAAAACTGTAACCATGAATAATCATTAATGAAATGAATCAGATTGTGCTTTAATTCTTTCTCAGTGCAAAGAGTTTTATTCATAATTTCATAAGCAAAGTTATTGAAAAAAAAAGATGCTTGCTTACACAGTCAAAACTTAATTTCATGGGTTTTCTTAAATGCTTTCATTTTTTTTTTAATCTTGTCTTTTAAAAATTGCAAAATGGTACAAAAATATATATTTTTGAAATATATACTTTAATAAATTAACTTCCCAGCAAATATCCTCTACTTCGTAAGGATGAGATGCACCGAGATAAATTATCATGCCTACTCTATTTTAGTCTTATATTATTGTAGTAGTTACTCATCCCTGCACTTAAAAGTGCAAGATAAAAGTTACAAACTTGTAAAAAAAGGACTGTATCTAAACTGATGTAATGATACAAAAATTAATCTATGTAAACCCTCCTGAAACAAATCCTGCAATGTTTTTTTTCTTACAAATAGAAAATAACTCATCACCTCTTTCAAGTCCAGGGTATAATTTAGGTTTTATTTTCAGATGCTGAGAAGAATTTCTGATTTCCATCTCATCCTCATTTCCACTAGCCTTTTTTCTCATGTTGACATCTAAGGATTTTTCTTGCTTTTGTCTTTTACACAGCTTCCAGAACATAGTGAGAGAGAATAAACTAAAATGTCAGCCTGCTTTCTGTCCTGGTATCTATTATCCATATAAAATATGGAAAGAAAGTATAAACCAGTGCTTCAGAAAAGTTCTGAGAAAGATAAGTTTATCAGTTCTAGAATAGAAACAGAACATATGTACACCACTGAAGGGATGGAATCAGGTTAAAATTAAACTTTTAACAGACACAAATTATTTTTACTTAAGTACAAGGATTCCTTCCATTTCCAATCGTGAAAATCAATTATATACCCATAGTTTAGATGCTGCAATCCTTCAAAGACAAGTGAGAGCTACTGAGCTATATTTATTATGCAATTAAACAAGACTTTCTTCATGTTAAAAAAATGAGTTTCACTGAAGATTAGTCATTTGTAAGAAAATCAGTACTTCTACCCTCTGAATCCTGAAGGTACTACAAGTTATTTCAAGTTCTTTAGAAAGCAGCTTTCCAAATACTTGTGTTCTTGTAGTACCATCATCCATTCATTTAAAGCATTATGTTATGACCATGATTAGATTTTCTTCTCCCTGGAAAAACAATCAAGTTTAGAAAAGGAAAACAAAGAGGATGTCTCTTGAGGGTTTTTAAGTGTAAAGCAAAACTAAACACAAATTTAGAATCAATCTAAGGGATTTTTGTTGTTTTTATTTCAAAGTCAGCCTTCTTTACGGTCAAAGTCTAAGAAACATTTCAACCTGAAAAATATATTTACATAATTTAAAAACAAAATGCTTTTGAAAATTTTAGAACTTCTCTGATCATTTTGAAAGAAGAAATAAAAAAACCCCCACACATTCCCGGAAATTGTTTTGCTTTTGTTGAAATATCATTATGCTCCAGCTCTGAACTCCCTTAAATTACATTTTAGTTGGGCTTATAATTTTGCAAATATTTACCTATTCACTCTGATATGAACAAAGAACTGGACATATAGTATGGGATTCTAATGTACAGATATTTATCCCAAAGGAAACTATGTTATGAAAGGTGTGATCTTAATGTGCATTTCTGCTGCATGAAGTTCAGCCTCACCATTTTTGTTACCTCATGAGATAACTAAACAATTATTGCTGTCCATTTCTTAATTCTGTAGAAGATACAATAGACAATACATTTCTGGATTATTATATAACGCTTCAGGTGAATTTGTGTGTCAGAAGACTGAAGAAAAAGTGACTTTAACTTCTCAAATACTTGATTAATGACATTTAAAAAAGCTGCCTGGAAAACTTAATAAAATCATTATAAAAATAATGAAAAGAGTCTTGTGCATTTACTTAGGATTATTGGTTTTACTGTGACATGGTGACAATCAATTACCAAGTTGCTATTGTGTCTGCTGTGGATATTTAGAAGAATTTAATATTTAGCAACATTTTTTTCTTGTTTATGCTTTCGTGCAGGTATGACAAGCTGCTTGCCTGAAGCAGTTTCTCTATTGTTAGGGACATTTCTCCCATTATTTCTAATAAATTCACATGTCATTAACAATTAATGTCCTTGCTTGTGTTATATTAAGCACACACACAAATAATTACTCTGGAAGGCTTACTATCAAGTAGTGCTTGATATTATTTGATTTCCAACCAATTTTGCAAGTTTTCTTTTTTTGGAGCTAATTGCTTTTCAGCTTTGGGGTACAATGTCTTAAGAAGACTTCTCCATGCCTATATCTAAAAGGAGAGACATAAATCTTTATTAAAATAACCCTCTCATTTGACAGAGATCTACTTATCTCTTCATAATACATTATTAAAAAACCCCATGTACCTTCTTAAAAATGGATGCTTCTCTACTTCCACTTAGATGAGATTAAAAAAATTTCTTATGAAAATAACATTCATAAGCAGTGATAGCCATCTGTGTAATGCTGCACCTGAGCTAAGTTACTAAGCTTGCTGAAAGCTGGCAAGGCTATTAAACACTGGTAAACATTTTCTTCTTCCACTGTAATTCTGAGTGATACTTTTATGAAATTGTTTTACTAAACTATTTCTCATGCCTTTGGGAAGGAGGAAGCTCAGAATGACATCAAGGGTGTTTTCTTCATTCTGACTTCTCTTTCAGTCTTCTGAAAAAAATGAAAAAGCTTTCAAAAAGTTATCACAATTGCCTAATTTGTAGCGTAGGAAAATTTTGCTATGAAAGTCAATGCAAAAATTTTATGGAAGAGCAAGGTTATATTTATTCAAAAGATCTTTAATTGAGTTGCTGTAATGCAGTCATATTCTCACACTCATTCTCTCATATGTTTAATTCATTCACACACTCACATTCACAATCTCAAAAGTAATACAGAGATTCAGAACTTGGAAGTTTGCAGAGCACAAATGTATAGTTTACTTGCTGGAGAGAAGGAGCAGACTCAAGGAATGGAAGAGGAATATTTAGTCAGTTGCAGATACTCGAAGATCACATATGGCTACTGATTCCCTGGCAAAAGAATACTTGGTAGTGGGATTTAAAGTTAACATACATGAGAGTTTTTAAAGTTTCCTAAGGAGACAAAAGTTGGATGATTAGGTTGTCTGCTTCCCTCCTTAACTCATATTATTCTGAGGCCTTCTCATTAAATTCAGCCGAGTGAAATAATGAGGAAGACATCACTAACATATTAAATTTTATACTTTCTGTAAAAATGTAGCTGTGTAGATAACAACACTGTTAATATATTGCATAAGGGAAAGAATATTTTATAAAATTCAAATTTGAAAAATTCCCAAGTATTAGAATCTCTATACTCAAAGAATAAGAAAGGGTTCTCATCTTCCTGTATACACATAAGGGTTCATATATTTCAAGTAGATACTGTGATCCCTTAAACTTTAACTAAATCAGTTAAGCACATAAATGTAATATTGTATTTAAAGACATGTAAGAATATTCCTTTCAGAGATGTAACAGGAACATATTATTCACAATTTCCATTTTATTACTACTATAAGTGTAGGATAGCCATAAGTCATGTAGCTACCCTTTATCACTGTTCTGCACAATGGTATTGTGCATCTTGTTAAGTTTCTCCATGTTTTATGTTTCTCATAACATTCCTTGATTTGTACTTTGCCCATATACAACCTACCCTTGTTTGAATGAAGCAATTCAAAAATGTTCCGAACAAGAAGATGTTGGGAACTCTGCCTTAAATATATTTACTAGCTCTAATAGATTGGGAGTAGAAGGAGAAAAAAAAATCTACCGTATTTTTGGAAAACAAAAAAGATCAATGAAGTTGTTTTCACATTCAGTCAGATAAATCTGTATGCTCTTTTCAGGGAATGCATACATAGTATAAAGGACATAAAAGATGTCAGTATATAAGCACGCAAAAAATCTATAAAGCAAGGACTGACTTCTGAAAACAGCATATTATCTTTGTGCAAAATGTTCTGCAAGAGAAGATTCATCCACATCTTTATCCCTATAGCAAGTCATTTAAACAAGAGGGCAGAAAGTTCTTTAATGACTAAAAATCTTAACTTACCACTTGACATAAATTCTTATGACAACATTTGTTTGTTGTGGCAAAAGTGGTCTATTTTTCATTTCTGATACTGTAAACAAGATTTATTCATCTTCTGAATCTTGGTATTACAGGCTTATTGTTCCCAAAATATTTGAAAAAAACCCAAAACTTTTCTTTTCTATAAATTTCCACACAGCTTCATTTATTAAATGGCTCAACTGGATTACTAATTTTAATCTAGTTCTTGAATACTTAACTTGCACAAGATAGAAATAAATGTTTCCTTTTTGAAGTAAAAGAAAACGACAGGTAAAATACGTTGTGCTGCTAGCTCTCTTCTTCCATCATCCAAACCAATGTCAAACTCAGCAATACCTGCTCAGCACACCTTCATCTTTTACAAATTCTTCATGTGTTTGCTCTTCTCCATTTTGAATCAGCCACCATAATAGCCAAGGGGGAAATACACCACCAAGAGAAAGTTCAACAAGCTGACCCTAAAGGAACTCTTCTCAAACTGATCAGTTCCTGATTGATATAGTTCTCGCCTCACCCATCACCCCAGCCATGATCACCTGAGGCAAGGCAGGGCCTCACACAGCTGGGCCAGTTTCTGTCTCTGGGGTCTGAAACCACTTGGGGAACAAAACACACTGCTGGGTTGTGACTCATCCATAGGTTAACTCCAACTCAGGACCCACAACCTAGGCCCCAGAACTTCACATATATAAAAATACTTTTTAAAGTGTGTGACTTACCAAATCTTTCATTTTTAGAAGATAGTTTGCTGGTGAAATTTGTCAATTTAGTAAATTATTTTAAACTTTAAACACTGGTTTAGGTTTGTAATGAAAACAACAGTACTTACCAGCCAACCAGAAGTAACCTTTCCACTGCTTTATAAGTCTTCTGATCTGTATGTAAGGGCAATTAAAAAAAATTTAGAAGCATTTGTAATAATAATATTTTTTTAAAAAATTAAGCACATGGAAAGCCAGGAAAATTATTTGGAGCATATGAGTACGTGCATACACATGCAGAGCCTCCCAAAAGTCATGAACAGGCATAAAGATAATGACTGTTTTAACAGAGTACTAATGAGAACCTTATGCTTCAGACTGTTTTTTCTTTTCTTCACTGCTTCAGGGACATTTTGTTTCTGGAGAAGCTGCAGCATCAGTAGCATGTAGCTGGCTGATAAAACCTCAGCTGCGTATTTTCATGGCTTTATCCAACACTGCTGACAGGCATGAAAATCTATGTTGGGAAATAGGTAGAATTCTGAGAATAAAAGTAGCCTTCTATTGAGTTGCTGTAATTTTAAGAGATAGCTGGTGCGTTCCTACGTTACTGCCTAAATTAAGAGCTAATTCTGTCTCACGATTTTGGCTGCTGCATATCAACATTACTGCAGATGCCCTTAGCATCACAGGAAAGCAAGAGGATAAGCAGATGAACTCCATGGAAATATGAAGTTACTACTTCCTACTGTGAGTGGTTAGTTTGCATCCTTGGAATATCTGGGAATGGAATGAATGATCAAAACCTTTTTTTCAGATACTGCAATCTTATTCTTTCCCTGTGAACATTTTCTTTTTTCAAGTTGTCCAGGAGGTATATCTATCTATCTATCTATCTTTCTCTTCTCCTTACCATATCTGAACTCTTGCTGATTTTCATTAACAAAATGATCCTAATGAAGTCTCAGGTCCCAGCCATTTGTTGTCTTAAGGGCACAGGAAAGGTTTCAAACGTTTCTTTCTGCTTCCCTCTCTCTTTGTAAATGCATAGTAATGACCATAGCAATGCTGTACAGAGTAGATAGATCATTTTTTCCACTTCTATGTGCTTTTTAGGTATCTAATGTAATCAATGCAACCAGTTCTTATAGAATCAAAGAAAGGTTTGGGTTGGAAGGGACCTTAAAGATCATCTAGTTCCAACCCCTCTGCCATGGACAGGAGGGGTTCTACTAGACCAGGTTGCTCAAAGCCTCATCCAACCTAGTCTTCAACACATCCAGTGTTGGGGCATCTACAATCTCCCTGGGTAATCTACTCATCACACTCATAGTGAAAAACTTCTTCCTAATTTCTAATCTAAATCTACCCTCTTCTAGTTTAAAGCCATTACCCTTCATCCTAACACTACAAGTCCTTGTGAAAAGTCCCTCCCCAGATTTCTCATAGGCCCCCTTTGGATACTGGAAGGCTGTAATAAGGTGTCCCCAGAGCCTTCTCTTCTCCAGGCTGAACAACTCCAACTCTCTCATCCTCTCCTCACAGGAGAGGTGTTCCATCCCACTGATCATCTTCATGGCTCTCTTCTGGACCCACTCCGACAAGTCTATATCTGTCTTGTACTGGGGGCTCCAGAGCTGGGCACAGTACTCCAGGTGGGGTCTCACAGGAGCAGAGTAGAGAGGGACAATCCCCTCCCTTGACCCGCTGGCCACACTTCTGATGCAGCCCAGGACATGGTTGCCTTTCTGGGCTTCACTTGTACATTGCTGGTTCACGTTGAGCTTTTCATAAACCAGCACCCCCAAGTCTTTCTCCTCAGGACTGCTCTCAATCCACTCATTGTCTGGCCTGTATTTGTGCTTGGGATTGCTCTGACACAGGTACAACTGGCCTTGTTGAACTTTGTGAGATTGAGGTTCTTTTATATTATATAGAGTACCCATGGGATTTCCAAGATAATAACTTCTTTTATTACCATCTAAACTACTATTCCCTAAAATTTCCCCCAGTATTTTACACATACATGCCTTCTCAATTCTTAAATGTGTTTGTACTGAAATTTTTTAAAATTTTTTTATTCTATCCCATGATACTAAGTTATGGCAGCAGTACCCTACTCTCTTATTTATTTACTTCCCCCACAGTCTCTGTGATCAACAAATTTTTTTATCAAAGAGATTTAGATCATCAATCTAGATCATTGATAAAAGAGCATTAGTGTCAAATCTAATATCAGTTCTTGAACTACCCATTAGATTATGCTATGCACATTGATATCTCATCATTAGCAATTTAAGATGTCATATACATGATATCAGACATAAAACAGGAATTCAATTCAGTGAGAGATAAAGGAGCTATAAAATCTTTCTTTTTTAGAGGAAGGAGAAGCTACTAATTGTTTTAGACTGAGCTACAGTAGGTTAGTCTCTATTAATAATTTGTACATGGATATAGATAAAAAGCAAGTTCCTTGACTTTCGATTAATGTTGGTAGATTTTATTTACTACTTTCTATGTCTGAAACCAGAAATAGTTCACTTCTATCTCTAGATTAGAAAACATACTGTACTCTGAATTATGAAAAGGCAGTTCTAGGATCTGAATCTCAAAACAAAAGGGAATTTTGATATCTTAAAATACAGAGAGGCAGAACATTCACAACTCAATAAGATCTCACCCTTGATGACAAGAATTTGAGTCAGAAAATTAAGATAAATGCATGTCTATCTTGCAAAAATTCGGAGCGGAAGAAGAAGGAAGACAGCTGCAGCTAATGTATCTGAAGTTTCCTCTCCAGTTCTTTTATTACCTTAATTTAAAATGAATTTAGTGCTAATAAAGTTTCTAAGCAAAACAGTTTCAAGTTACAGACAAGAGTTTGATTGTCCAGGGAAACAGGCTGATGACTGCATAGGATCCAGCCCTCTGTTCAAGCACTGAATTAGATTAGTTAGAGAATGTTAGCTTTTTCTGCTTCAGGGATTGGTAAACAAACATCTTTCTTGGCTTCACCTGCTCACCTTTGTTATATGCATAGGGAGTTTAGTAATTATATCTGTTGTGTAAGGGAAATAGTGATATTGTCCATTCTGTGGCTTTATTTTTCCAATATGTGACTGGCTAGGAGATAAATAAGTATGCCTAATGGAATTCACAAAAAAAAGCCCAATGTTGACATTAGTGTGTTCAAGAGATTGCAATTTTAACCAAATTTAAACAGGTAATTGTGTTAACTTGTAAAGAGACAAGAAGATTCCCAAACTTGATCTTTTTCAAATCAAATTATTGTTAATAATAGTAATAATTTTGTATTTCTGCTAATATGTTTTTGCATAAGAGCATCCCATTTGACCTTTTCCAAATGTCAGCAATAATATTTAATATGAATATGCTTCACAGACACTTTAAACACTCATATAATGTTTAATATTAAAAGATAATAATCTTGGTATTTGTACTCAAAATGTCACTGAATATTGCATGAACAGTGATCATGCTGGCTTAACAGCAAGGTGTGTAACCAAACCCTGATGTTATCAGATAGCTTAGTAAATTAGTATGGGAGAGAATTGTTTTCACACTTTTTTTTTATTATTATTACTGTTTGTTTATACAACACTTTTCCTTTGTAAGGAATTTGGCCATAGGAATCTGTCTTGAATGATTAACTGGAAATATGTAAAAAGTAAAAGAAAATATTAGTTCCTTTTATTAATGAAGATGTATCTTAATGCTCTTGGATTCAGAAAATTCTTAGTAATGAGTACATTGGATACCCAGTCCAGTGAAAGGACCTTATTTCAGGAACCAAGTTTCCAAATGAACTATGTATTAAGACACTCCAAACAAGTAGAAAACACAGACAAATAATTTGAAAAAAACACTTTAATTGGCAAGATACTCACAATGAACCAGTAAGGTTGTGTGCTTGAAAAAGAAAAAGAATTCTGAAGTCATATACTCTGAAAAGCTTTTCCATCCACATTGACTTATATCCTAGAATTGTTTTCCAATAGAAGGTTCCTACAATTTCTGTTTTCACTATAATTCAGTAAGACACATAGAGTTTGTCTGAGCTGTCCCCAGGAAAGTGGAGATCTATCTTGAAAATTTTCCTCAGATTTAAGACCTTTAAGTCCACATATCAGGGGGAATTCTGTATCCACTGGCTTAAGACAAAAGAAAAAACAAAAAACTTACTTGACCATGAGGAAATAGCATAGGAAGAGGGCTGAGCTTTGAGTCTACCAGTAGGTCACCTTGTAAGGTGGGTGGTGTAAAACCTGAATTGTAAGGTTTTGAACTTTAATATTGAGACTAGAGAAAGGAAAATATTAGTTGTATTAAAGGAAATAATTAAGAACAAATGAAAAATGCTGGTTAGAATAGGAATGAGGATTCACATATGTCTTCATGAATGCTCTTACTGGTACATAATAGTATTATACACTTGTTTGTATTGAATTCCATTATTCTGGAAAGAATAACTTAATTCCTGTCAAACAGAGCAACTGCCTGGTATGTCTGTGTATTGTGCATGTGCCATAGGGTCAACTGGGCAGGTACAAAGGCTTTGAAGGAATTATAACACCTCACATGTGGTGCATGATAGATCTTATGGCAAAATATGTGCAGAAAATGTTAATTATGCACATGCAAACACAGGATTTGGAATTGCTGAATATCCATTGATACAGATATAGATATAGATGTAGTAGATGATGTAGATATAGATATACATGATATAGATTATATAGATATAGTATGTACTTGTCTGTATGTTAAAGGATGAGTGCGGGTGAGTACATATGGGTGGCATTCAGACTTCTGTTATGATGCTGTCATTTGGAGTATTGTATAACATAATCACTACTTTTTTGGGGGTATTTTTCCTTATAAAATGAAACTACTTAATTCTTATTTATTAATTTGAATCTAAGAACAACACGGATTGGGTCAGTTATCTATAGTATTAAATAAAGACTTAGTTCAGTAAGTGTAAGACAGGTAATTAACAAATAAACTAGGAAGACCCCATATTCAGCTTCCTTTGCAGAAGTTCTTGAATTTCAGCAGAAAGGTTAGAAAAATAATGTTAAAATTAAGCTAAAATGTATGAAGAGAAAAAAAACCACATCAGAATATATTCTGACAAGTACTGTTATTTAAATTAGTTTATTAGCTATTTTTTTAATGTAATAGACTCCAAAATGAATGGAGTCTGATATATTGTATGTACAAAAAAGCCAAAAGAATACCACACAATTAAAAATAAAAAATATCTTACAAATTTCTGCAAAATAGCTAATCTTGAAACTTGCCTTTATTAATTGAGAAATTAAATTTACAGGAGAGAAGTTAAAATAAATTAAGAAAGAGACAAATAAAAACTTGAACTTATTAAGTATGAGAAGCTCTAAACATTGATCAAAACTCCAAAGCAGTCACCTCCCAAGAGATTCTAATGGGAATGGAAACAGAAATTAGAGAAGCCAATAGAATACCCTTATTTAAGAAAATGCCTAGGGACACAGCAGGAAATTAAAGACCAAATAGTTTAAGTTCAATTTGCAGGAGAGTATTAGGAACTATTTTAAACCACCAGATTGGAAAATGCTTAGAAAAGCACAACTTGATTAAATGAAAGTTGGAATAGGAAGGTTATGCCTTACTAATTTGTTAGTTCTATAAGACTATCATTGCCCAAGCAGACAAAGGAATTGCAGTGTAGACATCATACTTAATGGATGCTCAGGAAGCTTTTAATATCAGAGGTTGTGTAAGGTGCAGAATCATTGAACAGGAGAGAGTCTGGCATATTAATTTAAAAGAAAATGCCTAAAGGACTAAAGGACAAAGAACAAGCCACTATAAACCTGGAACAGTATCATTTTGAGAAAATTAAAAAAAAAAAAAGAGAGAGAGAGAAAAAAGAAATGTGATCCCAGAGAAATAACTTCTGGTCTAGTGCCTGGAAATGTAATATGCTGGATTCAGGATGAGATAATACAAAGGCCTTGCACTGTATATAAAATTCTATAAATAAAAGAAAGGTCAAAATTTAATAAACCGTTTCAAAATATTTTACAAAACTTTTGTATGACAGGTTTTTTCCTTCAACTTCTAACAGCAGAGCAAAACTGTCCATCTTTCTTTGTGATACTCTTAAAAACCTTATCTACAGTATGATAGATGAGTTGCAACAGATGTGCTCTAGGTTTTGGTAAGGGTTATAAATGTCAGTGTAGATCAGGCAAAAATAAAATTCACTGTTCAAAAAGCAAGTTGTATTCTTCTAGCTCTTTCTATCCAGAATGTATTTAAGACTTTAAAGTAGGAGAAAGGACAGTCTCATCTATGAAGAAAAGTAAAACCAAACCAAAACAGGAAAGAAAAAAAAACCAAACCAAACCCAAAACACCACAAAAAAACTCAACCAAACCAAAAAAACCACTCAAGTTAAAGATCACTTTCATCTTGCTTTTCATCTGTTTGGAGGACTGATGTGGTTTTTACTTGCCAGAAATTTCTAGTGAAGATAACAATAATATCTCGGATAGTCTGAAAATTGCTGAGATTCCTTTTTTATCTTTTCCACTTTACCCTGATGACAGTTACTTACCATTACAAAAGAGAAATTGAAAGAAAAAAATCCTTCTGGGTTTGTGGTCACTGAAATGTCAAAAGATTTGGGAAACTGAACTAGATCGTGGAAATTTCAGTCCCAGGATAATATTTTATACATAAAAGAAAAAAAACCTTACAACCTAAGGAAAATTTTTGCATAGTTTACTATTTGAAATTTATTTTTTAATGCAGGTATAATATTTTGAGACAAGGAAGTTAAGGTTATTGTACCAGAATTACATATACTTTAAAAAGGAATAAATGAAATTCTTACCTTCAATAAATACTGTATAACATTTTATATTATCTTATAGATAATGTAAATGTTATAGAAATCTAAAATGATATATGTGTGGGATGTGTTCTGCTGGTTTTTCTCTTCAGCTTTGCCTTGTTTAATAATGCTTAATATTTGTGGGGATTTGACCTTGGCCAGCTGCTGGATGCCCACGTAGCCACTCTTTCACTTCTTCTCCTCAATAGGACAAGAAGACAAAAAAAAATGAAAAAGCTCTTGGGCTGAGATAAAGACAGGGAAATCACTCACTAATTACTGTCACAAGCAAAACAGACTCAACTTCAGAAATATTAATTTAATTTATTGCCAATTATAATGGAGTTGGTGAGAAGCAAATACCAAAACTAAAATACCTTCACCTCAGCTCACCCTTCTTCCCAAGCTCAACTTCTGATTCTTCTACCTCCCCCACAGGCAGCTCACTGGACATAGAGAAGTTTTATGAAATAATACTGGAATGTAAGTTCCTATATCACTGCAAAATATACTCAAAACTCATTCCTCAGTTGACCTGGAAATTGACTTTTAAACTAGCACTCTTTTCTAACCAAGATACACATATTTTAATAAGAAATGGAAGTTGTCTTCTGGCTAGTGTAATTCCTCTGTTAGTAAGATATCTGTAGCCAAAGCAGAGGATTGTGACACTTGTAAACCATTAATGTCCTGATCAGGATATCATTAATATTAGCTTGCCTTGATCCTGAATGTAAGTGTACTGAAGTAGTGTCATTAACAGCATGTAAGCACTTCATAAACACTGTGCTTGCATTGCCAGACATAGTTTTACTATGTGAATAGTGAGCAATGTGACCACCAAAATGTCAAAGAAAGGCGGGTGTCATTGTATGCAAAAGACATCAAAGTAAACAAAAAAAGTAAACAATGAACAAGATAAGAACAAGGAACTGCAAATAGTCAGGACATCCTAATGAATATACAAGAAGTATGACTACCAAGGGAAAAGAAAATCAAGATAAGCAATATTTGGAGCAGATGAGACACCACCTCTCACTCCTTCTTGGGGAATTGAGGCCAATAGCATAAAAGCATCAGATATAAACAAGGAAAATTGGAGAAGAAAGAAAAGCCCACTTTAGCTTTGATGTCTCTCATCAAACTGCTTTCAAGCCTGGTCACCCAGACCTCAATGACTAAAAATCACCAAGGACTGCAGTCAGAAGTGCTAACTATATGGTATCAACTTTGTTGTATTGTGTACTGACAGGTAAGTTAGAAAAGTATGCCTGGAAAAATAAAAACTATGATTTTCCAGGGTGCCACAAGTTAAAAATGGCAGGCCTTTGATCTCTTTCCCTCCTGTAGTGGAAAATATTTTGACCCCTCTCCCAGATGCAAATCAGAGATTAGAAAAATTTGAAAGCAAGAAGGAGAAAGGGAGAGAGCTTTTTATTAAATAGAGGTAAAAACACAGAGGGAAGAAAGAAGGCAATCACTGAAAGTATGTCCCACACACTGAGTAAAAAGGAGATGGGAATGCAAATCAAGACATGTGAGTATCAGAGCCCTGGGACGAACACACTGAAAGAGGTACCTGGGGTCGTTCTTAATACCCTGAAACCTTACAGTTTTTTGTAGCTTGTCTCTTCTGGCTGTGGATAGACATCTCCTGGAACAAATAGTGCTGTAGAACCATGCAATAGGTGTTTGTTCATCATATATATTTTATATATAAATATATGTGTGTGTGTGTTACTTATATATATTGGATTTCTAGAACATGAGGATGATGCTGAACTTTTTTTTAGTTTTAATATGGTAATGAGAAATTTGAGTTAGCCTTAGTCTTAGCAAGTTGAGTCTTTAAAAATGGGTCTTTGTAAACAGAAGACTTTGCTCATATATGAAGTAGATATGACTACAACATATGCCAGGCTTAGTGCAGTACACACACTTGGGAATTCCTACTGAGCAATGAAAAGTGACGCAATGCCCTGTTTAACCACCCTCCTATGACTCAGTAGAACCAAATAGTTCATGGTGATCAAAACTTTGGCTATTATGCTCTTGTTTGCCATTGGGAAGTTATGGATTTAATGAATCCTACCCTTAAAAAACAAAAGCAGTTTCTTTCTAATTTTGTTGGTGACTGATCTTTTTTTATAATCTGTTCACCACACTTATGAGCTGAATTGCTATATTTTTGTGGACCTTATCACCTTTAACATCCCACCGCATCCTAAGTGGCTTGTCTGTAGTCACGTTTCAAATTTGGCAGGACTATTAATATGGCCAGGCTTTCCTAGCCTCTTTTTGTTTGTAATATTCTTATTAGTCATTCTCAACTAGTTCCAGAAAATTGCAGCTACATGTAGCTCCAATATTAATCTGAGCCCATAAGCCACATTGTTGAATTACAAACATAAGAGGAGGGCTGCAGCTTCTCTGAACATTTCATGAGTTAATTCCCTGTACTTGATCTCGTCTGCCTTCTACAGAATTTTCCATTGTGTTTCATTCTTTACTAACTGGAATGAAAGATATTTTCAGATCTGGACAAATCTTCTTCATTGGGCTGCCACAGCTGTAAGTGTCTGGGGGAAAAAAAAAAACAAAAAAACTTGTGGCAGCTGACATCCCCAAAAAGGATATATTTAAAAGACATTGTAGGGGAGGAGAGTGCATACCTGGCTAAAAGGCAAATGTTGTGTGGTAGCCTTCATGACTTATTAAATGCTAGGAGCATGTAAGAGGAAAAAAGTCCAAAATGGTTCAAAGGCCTATAGAATCCTGAGAGTTTCCTGGAGATACGTATCTTTGGCAATCTGTTTTGCTTCGTATACCTGTTTAAGTGATAATGAACACAATAGATACATCTTGGATCAAAGGATGTTTCATATTTTTTTTAGCTCTGAACTTATACATATTGTATCCCTTACCCTGTAAGGACATGAATTGTGTGATTTCCTAAATATCAAAGCATTCTGTGGTTTGTATCATAAATACGTATTCTAATAATTTTACTGAAGCAAACATAGTAATTGAAAATTTCACACACTTCCTTGGGTTGAAAAATCTCTTTTAGTGCTTGCATGCTGAGTTCATTCTGGTCCCTGACTTTCTCTGACTTGCTCATTCTGTCTTCCATGGCCTGATACTATTGGGAGCGTTTTGCATGGGCTTTGGAGTGTCAGACTACATATGACTCATACCTTCTGCAGACCTTCATAGGGATTTTTTCCTAAGAGTATTGCTTGAAAGTTATAAAATAAATGCAAAATATACTACATACATAACAGTTTATGTTTTTCACTCTCTCCTCAGAGACCTACTTTATTCTTGTGTTGTGCTTTTCAGTGGACTTTTTAGATGATTCTCCATCTCAATTTTCATAAAAACAGTGTGTAATCTGACAAGTCTCACACGCTTTGTGAAATTTGCTTATGTGTTCCCTCCATCCTATTGTCTCACCACAGTTGTGGCATCATGTATGTTTGCAAGATACTAGGTTGTTCCACAGGCCATAAAATGGGAGATCCTCTGACTAGTGGTCAAGTATATGGTCCCAGAAGCAGCAGAGGCACTGTAAAGTCCTCCTCCTTAACAGAGCACTGGAAGAGTATTCTCTCTCAGCTAGAGTGCTACAACCTTGTAACTCAAGTTGGAGTGTATCTGAAGGGTGGTCAAATAAATTGTTCATATAAGAGACATGTAAAAAAGTTTGCTCCATTACAGGGGGTCTCTCATAATCCAGTGCATATGTAAATTTATGTAAGGTGCATAAATGACTTCCATAAGACTAAGAAATTGCGGTAAGCAAAAAGCATTTCCCATAAGTGTACTGTATGTTTCATTGAAAGGGGAAGAATTCCATTTCAGCAATTTTAAAATCTGTTCTAGTCTTAATTTATGATTTAAACCTATGCTCTTGGATTATGTTAGTTTACTGAGTTACTATTACAATAGATAGGACATAGTAAACAAATTGCAGATCTAAGTGATCATCAAGATATAATGATCTCTTTTTTTCAGTCACAGTTGCAGGAAAGATGTCTCCTACACAAATTAATGAAAATTTTAAAAAGTTAAAAAAAAAATTAATTTTTTTGGGAAATGGAAGACTGGGTTGCAGAAGGCACAAAAGGAGTCAATCAGCAAAATAATAAGAAACCTAACAAAAGAAGGGTTTAAAATATCAAGAGAAGCGTTATTTTTAATGTGTTAGTTGATCCTCAGTCTGCTTCTAATTTTTTTTCTCCAGTAAGTATGTGCTTACATGTTTGAAAAGTATCAAAGTTTTTGAAAAATAAAGATATAAAGACAGATAATAAAGACATAAAGAAACACACAGATTAGCTTGAGGAAAGAAAACCAAAGTCAGCATAACTGTAGTGTTTCATTATTTATTATTCACTATAATGGGGAGAAAAAACAGGAATGATAAAAAACTAGTTTACACTTCATAAATTGTGATACACCGTCATATTTATCAAAATATTCGCAGTTGGTATGAGGTGCCATCTTGCTTAAAGTTTTAGTGACTCAAGAAAATATCAACATGATTACAATGTAAAAAGATAGATTTATTAATTCTGACGTATTATAGCACATGAATTTACAAAGCAAGTCAGATTGACTAATTAAAACTTTTTTTATGTAAAACTTGAAAAATGAAATTGCTGCTCAGCCTTTCATGTTATTTTCTGACAGTTGGCAGACGACTTCAGAGACTAGTTTAAACTGTCAAAATAATTTATATATATTAAATGTCAATGCAACTCAGGAAGAAGATAAAAATTTGCTTTCAATATGACATTTATATGCCAGTGCTTGATTTAGATATGGAGAGGTAGCAAGACATGTTAGCTAAAAGTAGTTATGCAGCATATTTCTAAACATGATGTCCCATTTATGTTCAAAATGATGTGGACTGAATCAATTAGGAGAAACAAGTGAGTTCCAAGAAGTACCTTAAAAAGCTGTGGAGTTGCTTAGTAACCTGATGTTATACTTCATTTCCCAACAGAACTATAAAGCTGTCAGACTGGTAATGGGGAGCTCCCCAGGATAAATAGCACCTCATGTGTATTGCCAGAAACATGATTCTATTAAATATGTTAGACCTGTCATGAGTCATGCATATGCACATGGTAATACATGTAACAGGACAGTAATCAAATAAATGACTTTTAGTTGCTCTTTATCATAAAAATTCCACACTTTCCCTCCTTAAATGCATAATCTTGACAAACCGGAGAAGGCACTGAATCCAGAATGCCTAAGGGGAAAATTTTAATCTGGCTCTTTCTTAGTCCTATATTTACCTGACATCAACTTTGTTCTTCACTGACAGCAATCTAGTATAATCTACTGTGTGCATCCTAGACTTGGAAATTTAGCTTTTTCTTCCTGAAACCCAAAGAAATCATAACTCCTTCTATCATAGGAGTTTTCTATCACAGGATAGCAAAATAAATGTATCTTAAATTTCAGTGAAAATGCAAAACATATTCATGTACATTCAGTGAAAAATGCAGAGGGGAAAGATATCAATCTTACTTCCTCAACAACTGAGTTATCAGTTCCTAAGCCTACTTTTCTTTTAGGAATGGAAAAAAATTCTCAAATTTAGAAAAATGTATTTGATATTTCATGAAAAATCTAGTCTAAAAATCAGCCATAGTTCTCCCAGAGTCTGAGGTGAATGTCATTTAGTTATTCCAAAACACTCTATAAATAAAGAACACCAAAAACTGTAATAACTCTATCATAGAGTCAGCTCATCAGTCGAGGTGAAATGGACTGTTGAAGTCTGTCCAGCTATGTTGATTATATTTACTCCAGAGTTCAACCTATTTGATTTTATTTTTTGCCAAAAATATACTAATGGCTATGCATGTTGTCTATCTAGACTTTAGTAAAGCCCTTGATACCATTTCCAACAGCATTCTTGAGAAACTGGCTGCTCATGGCTTGGATGAGTGTACTTTTCGCTGAGTAAAAAACTGTCTGGATAACCAGGCCTAAAGAGTTGAGGTGAATGGAGTTAAATCCAGTTGGCAACCAATCACAAGCAGCATTCCCCAGGGCTCCATGCTGGAGCCAGCACTGTTTAAGATCATTGATAAAGATCTGGGCAAGGGGATCGAGTTCACCTTCAGCAAGTTTGCAGATGACACCAAGTTAAGTGAGAGTATTGATCTGCTTTAGGGTATGAAGGCTCCACAGAGGAATCTGGACAGGCTGGAATGATAGAATAGACTGAGGCCAATTGTGTGAGGTTCAAGAAGGCCAAATGCCAAGTCTTGCGCTTGGGTCACAACAGCCCTATGCAACACTACAGGCCTGGGGAAGTGTCAGCTCACAAGGCCAACTGTATCCTGGGCTGCATCAAAAGAAGTGTGGCCAGCAGGTAAAGGAGGTGATTCTGCCCCTCTACTCTGCTCTGGTGAGACCTCACCAGGAATACTGCATCCAGCTCTGGAGCCCTCAGCATGAGAAGAACATGAACCTGCTTGAGCAGGTCCAGAGGAGGGTCAGAAAAACAATCAGAAGGCTGGAAACCTGCCTAGTGCATAATGACCTGGAGGTCAATAGCTGAATGATTTATATTCATAAGCCAGCAGTGTGCCCAAGTGGCCAAGAAGGCCAATAGCATCCTGGCTTGTATCAGAAATAGCGTGGCCAGCAGGACCAGGGAAGTGATTGTCCCCCTGTACTTGGCACTGATGAAACTGCACCTCACATACTGTGTTCAGTTTTGGGCCCCTCACTACATGTCCAAAGAAGAGCAATTAAGCTGGTGAAGGGTCTAGAGAGCAAGTCTTATGAGAATTGGCTGAGTAAACTGCAGTTGTTAAGCTTGGAGAAGAGGAGGCTCAGTGGAGACTTATAGCTTGCTACAGCTACCTGAAAGGAGTCTGTAGTGAGGTGGATTCCAGTCTCTTTCCCCAAGTGACAAGTGATAGGACAAGAGGAAATGCCCTCAAACTGCACCAGGGGAGGTTTAGATTAGTTATTAGGAATAATTTATTCACCACAAGGGTTGTCAGACATTGAAATAGGCTGCCCAGGGAAGTGGTTGAGTTACCATCCCTGAAGTTATTTAAAGGACATGTAGATGTTGTACTTAGGGACATGGTTTAGTTGTAGACTTGGCAGTGTTTGGTGTATAGTTTGATTCAATGATCTCAAAGGTTATTTCCAGCCTAAATGATTCTATGATTCTACGATTCTATAAAGAAAAAAAACTAAATGGAACAGAAAGTTCCTGTCCTTTTAAAAAAGTACTTCCTTGAATTCAGTTCAAGTAACTTTTACACTCTCTTCTGTTCTTATGAAACTTAAGTACTCCTGAAAATCTCCTTTAAGACCACAGTTTGTTGTTCATTTCTCTAAATGGTAGAATTAAAACAAGATAGTTCACAGTGCTGAAAGTTGAAACAGCCCTAAAATATATATTGAAAGATTTAATGAAAATTTTTCAAAAAAAGCATGCATAGATAGATATATCAGATAAAAATGTCTGCATCCAGATCAAAGCACCAGGTATTTGTAGGTAGTTTTAAACTTGTATTTGAATTATAATTGAATTAAACAAATGTGAGCAGGTAGACTACCAGAAGTTAACATGGGCTACAGTACAAAAAAAGCATATCTGATCTTCCTATCTCTTTATTGACATAATCTAATATTTTTAGCATATCTTTTAAACCAATGATCTTTATATTACTTAATTTTTGAATAGCAGAAAACAAAGAATAATTATTTTCCTGTTTCCATTTAACATGACATTCATGAAAACATTTTCTTACTTTCTAACGTTTGGAAAAGGATGGTTACAAGTATGTGATTTCTCAGCATAATACTGTGATAATTCATAGGTATAGCAGGAAATTCTTAACTGCTGTGTGGTTCACTAAATCCTAAACATAATGGTCCTAACTCCTAACCTAATGGTCTCCTGATCAGGATCAATGCATTCCACTCTGTAAACATACAGTTTACCTTTCCTAAAGAGACATAAATTACAGATTATATTAATAACATACAGGCTTCCCAAGCCCTAAGTACGAGACTCAGCAGAGCAGTCATGACCTGTCCAATTTCACTACCCCCTCAAATACAACGTTTTCAGCAAGGCTTCCATACAGATGGCCAGTCTTAAAGTGTTGTGATCAGTAGTACAAAGTCCAACTGAGAGATGATTACTGGCAGCGTCCCTTGTGGAACAGTAGTGGAACCAATATTGTTCAATAACTTTATTAATGACCTGACCAGCAGGGTAGAATGCTGTCTCAGCAAGTTTATGTGTAATATCAAATTGAGGGAGTGCTCAGTGGTTATGGGTTTGGAACACAGTACATCTGAGAGGCTGAAAATGAAAATTTGGCCTTAAAATTAGCAGTCTAAGCAGATATCCTTTTGCTGTATGCATGGGAAGTTACAGAGAAGATAAATTCAGACTCTTCTTGGAAGTGCAAAGTCATAGAATAAGAGACAATAAGCACAAAACCTGCAAATTTTTATTAGAGAAAAGGAAAAATTATTTTATTATGACAGTGGTCAAATACTGGCACAGAGGCTTAGAAAGGCTACGGAGTCTCTATCCTTGGAGGTACTCAGACCTTGACTGGGGAAATCATTGACCATTCTTGTTGAACTGTTCCTGCTCTGAACAGGGGTTTTCACTAAGTGACCTTCAGAAGTCCTTTCCAACCCAAATTACTCTGTGATTCTATGATCTAGTATCACTGCTGAGCTTTTGGTTGAATGCAATTAAAAATCTTAAAAGCAAGAGTTACTCTTAAACTATTTGCTCCATTTCCAGAGACTACTATGTGTTTTCAGTTAAATACTAAGCTTTGAGTCTTCTGCAAACACAAAGAGCTAGGTTTTGGTAAGAGAAAGTACAACGTTCCTACTTACGCATATTTTTCAATGGAACCCAAGATAAATTATGCACTTCTGCAAATGCTTTGTGCAGCCAACTCAATGTAAGAACTCATTTTGTCTGCTAAAGCTGATGGCAGATTTGTATTTGTGAAATGTTTGAATTAAATGAAGGAAATGGTGCTTAAAGTGTGGCAACTGTTTAATCAGTGAGTAATTTACTCAATGTGTGAAGTATTTTTTATGGGCTCATTTATGATAATAGACATTCAAGACTCAATGTAAGCAATAGATTTATGATATATTTAGTCATAACATAATCCAACATAAGTACTCTTATTTATTACTATTCACAGTTTAATTCTTTTTTTCTCCATACAATTTACAGCATGTAACTAAACTTATATAAAGTACTTATCAAAATTTTTCAAACAGTATTTTTTCACATCTGTCTTAGCATATTTTTACATTCAGATGTTGTACTTCAAAACACAAGACTATTATCTAATTTGCATAATTATATGAACAGAAGAGTGTCCGTCTTTTTCCACATTTCAAAGAAACAATTAGGGAAATCATAAACCGGGAAATTGATCTATTCCTCTGAAACTTCCTTTTTTTTTTGGTCAAAATATGGAGGCCTATTTCTGATTTTCCCTTCATTTCATTTCTCTTTCCCCAAATGCCATGCCAAAGTGTTAACACTGGAAATTATGGTCCTCTGGCTACTAACAGAGGCAAATAAACTGTAGATGCTTGGATATATAATAAATATTATTCCAATTTTGTATACTACAGAAGTCCTCTATAATTTTAATGTATAGTTCATAAGAGTATAGTTTGTAGACACTGATGATAAGCTAATACAGAAGCAATTGTCACATAAAGGGATATATACCCTATGCTACTTTTAACTGGGGTTCTTCCCAGTTAGATAAAAAACTGATGTGATTTTCATATATTATTTACTTGAATTTTCTGAATTAGTGAGGAAAAGATATTGCACAAGCAGTAAATGCAGTTCCTAGCATAGGACTTTTTATATGATGTCCAAGATACCTGTATCAAAGTATATAAAGGCTAAAGATTTTTGCTTCACTAGCAGGGGATGATCAGTTAGCCAAATATTGTCTGGATATAAAAGTATTACTTATCGTTTTAGACTGTCAAATTACTCGTAGCAACTGAAGGGTCCGTAAAAGAATGAGCATCCTGACATTCCTCTCAAGCCTTGAAGAGTCCGGCTGACAGGCAGTTCACATTATGACTACACTATCAAGATTAATAAAATCTCTGTGGTGGAAGATCAGATGTAATGTGGCTATATGCATGTGCAGAATTAAAAAGATTAACATTATGATGAAATTCTGCATTTAGGTAATCGACAAAGGAATAAATGTACGGAACATCTTAACCACTTTGATCTGAAAGTTAGAAAAAAGTTCCAAATCTAATTTGTGATATTTTCTATATCTTTCTATACTTAAATGATCATTTAGTAGGAAATTATAAGGTGTTTTTGAGACTGTGTAACAATTGCTTTTCTTAAGATCTAGATGAATGGCCAAAAATATGGTGAGAGATCAGAAACAATTTTTCCTTTCCCCAGAAGCTGCAAACAAGCTTTCTAAGTGTTTTCATTCTTAAATAAATTTTGTTGGGTTTTGGCTTTTAAATTGGAGAAACTGAAATACAGTCAAAAACCTAGCAGGGGGCAAGGTCCAATATTTGCTTTATTTAAGCTAGATAGGTGTGTTTCACAATGTATTGCCTGTAATTTACTGGAAGATCTTCCTGTTTCTTTTGTCCTACTTCATGTTACTATGGTTAATTTCAGTGAGGCTTCCCCCAGCTAGATCTGCAGCAACATTTGTCTTCTCTGGCCATTTTAGTTCCTACTTATAGGTCTTTACTATGTTGATTTTTTTCTCTGCTTTCTTAAGTTAAAAAAAGAGTCCTGTTTGGCTTCCTTAAAACCCATAATTTGGGATGGCATTAGATTAGGCATAACTTGGGCTCTACTCAACTTCTAAACCATGTGACAATCAATCATGTCAGTTTACTTGTGAATATGCCAGTTTGTTCATATTTTAAACTACACAAATAAGATTAATTTGCTACTAACTGTTCTGTAATACACTGTGAAAATGACACTCTATGTAACTAAATTCTAATTCTTGAAGGTCAGTATAACCAGAACTTTCCTTTTGATTTAAAATGAGTTATTCTTTGTTTCTTTAACTCTCTACTCAAGTCTGCTGCTCCTTAAATGCATATGGGTTTCACTGGGTTTGATAGGATGGGGAGAAACAGGCACAAAGTGGAACACAGGNGATGCCAAAATAGGAAATTAAATTGAACAAAATTTTCTTATTACATTATTTATTATTCTCAGTTTTTCATACTATTCATATATAATTATTATCAGCATAATAACCCTGTCAAAGATGTTCTCTCTGTCACAGAATCACAGAATGATAGGGGTTGGAAGGGACCTCTGAAGATCATGTAGTCCGAACACTCTGCCAGAACAGGTCGCACAGGATGGCGTCCAGGAG
>VYZX01030191.1:58518-69126 GCA_013401335.1 Brachypteracias leptosomus
CCAGAGGTCCCTTCCAACCCCTACCATTGTGTGATCATGTGATTCTGAGTAAAAATGGAAGACTCCTAGTTTTCATTAACTTTTCTTCTGGAAATGTCTTGAAGAGAATTATGAAACTATGAATAGGATCTTGAATAAGAGCATTAGATTTGTATGCAGTAAGACATTTTACAGAATCACAGAATGATAGGGGCTGGAAGCAACCTCTGGNTCATCCAAGATTCTGGGTTCAAGCAAACCACACGAAGTTAGCAAATATATCAAAACTAATATAATTAACTCCTGTTGATAAAGAAAAAAAGAGTGGCACTATCAGATAGCCAAAAAAACCCCAAACAACAAAGTACCTTTTGGAAACTGATAAATGAGATACAATTTGTAGTTAATTTTGAAGGTAAAATGTTTCAATATGTTTAAATGCACACATTTTTGTGCCATTTTTCTTTGCTTATGTTTTATGCCAGATTACTTACAGTGTATTGAAAACAATTCTTTTAGATTACAAAGGTATTTAATTTGATAAATGCTCAAAAGTATTAAAATATTAACTTAGGTTATTGAGAGATAAAGAACTTGAAGAATAAATGGAGTATGAAGTATATTTCAGAATTTCTCACAAAGCTGTACTCTTATTGAAAAAGTGGATATATATTTTGTTGCAAATATCATATATTTCACATATATGATATATATAATATATATATTGCGTCATCATATAGCAGACCAACCACTTAAAAATACTAGGAGGATTACCTTCAGAAATCAGGTAATTTACTATTTCAGATTTTTATTTACTATTTTCAGAATAAGCATTTGCTAATCAGTCTGTAAAAGCTGTTTTAATATTTCATTTCATTGCATTGTAATATACTACAATGTGAAACAACTAATAAATATTGTGCTGATGCTATGGGACAATATGACAAATTCAGTGTATGTTATAAAATATACAGAAAATACTGACTTTCTAAGCGATGGTTTACCTATATAATCTCATTACACATTTTCATTCAATGTTATCTTTTTTCCTCTAAATCATAGTCCAAAAAATAACTTAATGATGTTAAGGTAAAAATATGCATATGTATATAAATTTGTGATCAGAAATATTAGAGGAAAAAAGGCATAATAGGAGGAAAGCTGAAAAGGCTATAATTTGATGAGATACTAAGAGAAATTTTCAACAGTGAGATTAGTCAAAAAATCAATCAATTACCTAAAAGGCTTGGCAAAGATTTGTTGTGATTCCATGGTAAAACTTCTCTTGGTCATAGCATTAAATAAGTAGCTGGTATTGTATAGTGACTTAGATGAGAAATTCTATGAGATTTCTTTCATAAAACTTCTTTTTCCTCACTTTTGTGTATTTTGGTGGGGTTTAAAAGAAACTTTTGGAATCTAAATTTTCTCCTAGCAAATAGTCTAGGAAATACAGCTGCAGTACCTTTTACAAGCTTTATACAATGGAATGTAAAGCATGCTACTGTGACTTCTGTGAGAAGTTAACAACATAAAACTAGATAGAATTTGCATATACTGGACTTACTCTTAACCTTTGGTTTGAGAATAGTGGTTAGCTGGTCCAGGTTTTTCTCCCTCGTCTTCCTTCTTTTCTTAATATCTGTTGCAGCTGCTTTTCTCTTTCCCTTCCACTCCTTGTTTGTGAGACGTGTTTATTTAAAATTGATAATTTATTTGATTTCATTGTTTAATGTTAAAGGATCTTTAAATGTTGTTTTTGTAACCATTAGTATCATGTTGTGCTTAAAATGCCTACATTACTATGAAATTTATTTTTATTTTTGAACAAGGAAAAAACTAAAAGAATTATTTTCATTAGTAAGACCTTCATTGAAAAAGATGGGAACCAACCTCCGTTTACAAAAAAATAAATATTATTAGTTTTCCTTTTAAAAAGCAGAAATAAATCAAATATATATATATACATGAACATGCCTATATATATGGACATGTTTGTATGTGTGTAACTAGATGTTATTAGAGGTGTTACCAGCAATTAAAGAAATAAAAAACAATAGACCTAGATTTAGCTTTGTTGTTGATGGTGCTTTCCTACAGGATTTGTTATTTTTCGTAAATTTTAGTTAGTTTTCTATATTATATTATCACACAAGGAGCAAGGAAGAGAATTTAAAAAACAGGTATAATAAGAGATAACTATTGAAATTTGCAACTATTAATCCACTGATTATGTTGTATATCTATCAGAGCTGTTTCTCTTTTTCCTATATTTAATCTGTGCTTTATGTCTAGTGAAGAAACAGTGATTATTGTGTTGGGTGACTCAGTAATACTGCGAACTTCATTATGAAGTTAAGGGTTTACAACTACCTCCTGTTAGTACCCAGAATCCCTTATTTTTTAAGGAAAACAATGTCTGTGATTGACTTTCAAATATCTGTGGGATAAGAAGTTATTTTGGAAGACATTTCATGCTATTATTTCATACTGTCTTAATACTCACCATTTTGCTGTAGAAATACAATAAGTAAAATGCAAAGGAGAGTTCAGCTAATAATGCCATTTTAACTCTTTTAAGTATAAATTATTACAAAACATACTTTAAAACCTACACAGAAA
This sequence comes from Brachypteracias leptosomus, assembly GCA_013401335.1. Taxonomy (NCBI): domain Eukaryota; kingdom Metazoa; phylum Chordata; class Aves; order Coraciiformes; family Brachypteraciidae; genus Brachypteracias; species Brachypteracias leptosomus. The sequence goes on from VYZX01030191.1 coordinate 61,120, forward strand.
TATATTAAATAAACAATTACTTCACTTTTGACATCAAGAAAACCCACCTGTGAAGTCCTAAGAAGGGGCTAACTTTAGGTCTATTTTCTTCAGCTGGAGAGGTAAGCTTAGTTTATTGAGAGGAATTATTTTCATCTATTTTGTAATGAACAAACAAAATCTATAGATTTGATTTTTTGAGAACCTAATGACAATTAATTTAGAGAAAGATAGGGACTGCACAATTCGGGATTCTTGGTTGTTCTTGTTTGCTTGTTTTTGGAGGAGAGGGACACGTTGCAGAATGTAAAATTTAATTTTAATTAAGGTTGCAGTTGAAGTTGTATCAACAGAGGGGAAAATGGGAACTTTTTTTTGGTTTACATATTTGGACTTTATTTATAACTTGTACTGAAGTTCTGAAATCTGGAGCATGTTGTCCAGAGTTAACACTCTAAAAATATTAAATAATATAAACTGTAAGTGACTACTGCTAATTACGGGGAGTTTATTTAGGTGAAAAATTAAAATAGAAAAGATGAATTGTGTATGCTCTTAGGGGGTTGTGTTAGTTGGGTTGTATAGAGGAAAATATAATGAGTATTCACTGTCAACATTTTAAGTCATTATGGAAATTATTATAAATGAAGATATTTATTCAGACCATGCCAGACTGAGGGAAGAGATTTCCAGAAGGCAGGCCAGATGGTTAAGTGGGTTCTACTGCAGATCTATGCTGACCCATCCCCAGTGCTCCAAAAGTTGCCATCATGTCTGTGAGACACCGTGAAATCAATAGTAAAGTTCGTTTTGCTGAAGGATTGTCAAAGTTTGAGAACATATTTTTTTCACCTAATTCTCAAGATTCTTTACACATTGGAATTTCCTCAGCTCCCTGGGAAATTTAGTGAACTGACAACAATTAGAAACTGACCATTTAATAAATGTTTTTTAAAATAATGCATAAAGCATTCTGTATCTGTCAGATTCTATCAACACCCAGGATCACTTGTTCTGATTCTCTTCTTCGAAGGGGCAACTTTTAATTTAAAAGCCTTCAGCTGTGTTATTAGCCAAATGCCTTGTCTTTCTAAAAATACTTATAAACTTTCAAGTATAATTTCAGTCAAAAGTTAAGCAATATCAAATTTCCCAGACATAAAGTAACACTGTAACATGCTAGTACCATGGGAGCGTAACAGCAGGCTAGCCTAATATCCACCATTACTCCTATCTCTTTCTAGAAAGCTTTATTTTGTGTTACATTCCTCAGTATAGAACTATCCTTTTCTAAAAAGTTATCGGTGTAATGTCTTTCTGATACTGCCCTTAAATTTTGCCTTAGAGTAAGACATCTGTAACCCCACTCTGAACACTTTCTAATTGAACAATTTTTTACTATTTCTTTTATTGGTGCTATTTTATAATAATTCTCTTTACATTTTAAAATCTTGTTTACAAGGCATTGACCTCTATTCTCAAAGGTATTAAGTAGAAAAAGACTGAGGCACAGGAAAGTGAACTAGTCACTTTACTTACACAACCAGTTCCCAATAGAAATGTTTTTTTAGAAGGAGACTGACTAGGATCACTCAATTTCCTGCTTCATCGAGGATCATACCATCTTAGTCAGCTCCCTTGGCTCTGTTTATAAGGAGCTTAATGAAGAGGGAAATTAATTCTCAGTGGTAACCACCTGTAGCTGCTAACTTATTCATTCATGCTGTCAGTCCTCCCTGGCTCCTGTCTGACTGTGAGAGCATTTGTCACTCATCTAAATCCCATTTTCTGAGCTCTCTAAGATGATACTAGTTTCTAATATACAAATGCTGTCTAGCATAAAAAGGCTACAAATATTTATGTAATCTATTGCATTACAAATAAATGATAGTTATTTCATTGAAGTCCCTTTGGCCGAGTCTAGGCACTTACCAGGCTGTCCTCTTTTGGATGGGACTACTGGGCTCTCAGCTATTGTTGGTACCTGGATGCTAGCAGAATTTGAACAATTAAATCAGATACTACAGTCCAAAGAGAAGTTCTCAAATAAGAGATGCTTAAACTTAAGAAGAACCTGACTGTCTGATTTTAAATCTGTGCAGTTGTGTCCAGTTCTGTCCTGGGGGTATGGCATCTTGCTCACTCCTAGGCTCAATCACAATCTAGAAAGGAGGCATTCCATCAATAAAACCCAGGAGTCTTGGTTTTGTAGATATCACTTCATACATACTGACATTATCATATTCCTTAAGAAATCTAATCTTACCAACTTTAAAAAAAATGCTTTGTTTGTTTTTCTGGGTTGTGTTTTTTGTTTTTTTTTCTTTTCTTGGTTGAGACGGAATAATTTGTATTGGGTTTGTGTGTCAAGGTTTTGGTAGTGGGGTGGGCTATAGGATTGGCTTTTGTAAGAAGTTTCCTTCATGTCTGGTAGAACCCGGGCCAGCTGATTCTAAGATGAACCTGCCACTGGCGAAAGCTGAGCTAATCAGTGATGGTGGTAGCAGATCTGAGATAACATATTTAAGAACAGGAAAAATCTACTGCACAACAGCAACTGCAGCTGGAGAGAGAAGTGAGAATATATGAGAGAAACAACTCTGCAGACACCAAAGTCAGTGAGGAATGAGGTGGAGGAGGTGTCAGAGCAGAGATTTCCTTGCAGCCTGTGGTGAAGATGGTGAGGCAGGCTGTTTCTCTGAAGCCCATGGAGGTCCAAGGGGGAGTAGATATCCACCTGCAGCCCATGAATGACCCCACAGTCAAGCAGGTGGTTGCACTCAAATGAAACTGTGATCTCATGGGAAGCCTGCATTGGAGCAGGTTTTCTGGCAGGATCTGTGGACCCATGGAAAGAGAGGAGGTCCCACTGTAGTGGTCTGTTCCTAAAGGACTATGCCCTGTGGACAACTCCCATGCTGGAGTAATTCATGAAGAACTGCTGCCTGTAGAAAGGACTCACACTGGAGCAGTTCATGTCTCCCATGAGTGGGACCCATGCTAAAGCAGGGGAAAAGAGCAAGGAGGAAGCAGCAGTAGAGACAGTATGTGCTGAAGTGACCACAACCCACATTTCCCATTCCCTGTCACTGCTGAAGGGGAGGAGATAGAGAAATTAAGAGTGAAGTTGAGCCTGGGAAGAAGGGAGGAGTGAGGGGAAGGTGTTTTAAGAGTGGGGTTTATTTCTCATCACTCCATTCTGATTTGATTGGTGTTAAAGTAATTTCCCCGAGTTGAGTCTGTTTTGTCTGACAGTAATTGCTGAGTGATGTCTCCCCGTCCTTATCTGGATCAATAAGCCTTTCGATATATTCTCTCTTCCTTGTCCAGCTGAGGAGGGAAGTGATAGAGCATCTTTGGTGAGCACCTGGTGTCCAGCTGAGTTAACCCGCCACATAGTCCCCTAAGATCTAGACTTTAGCTATACCCAGAGAATTAAATCTCTAGGCACCTTGAAGCAGAACCCAAAATGTACATATGGCTGGTTTATAAGGTAGCTGAGAACATGTTGCATGAAATAAGAATTTGCATGCCTTTCTCAGAGTAACAAAATCACTAGTATATAGTTGGAAGACAGATGCCTCCAATCATTGCTGGCCATCATATCTTCCAATTATAGACAGTTTAGGTTCCTTTTCATGACGTTAAGAGATGAAAATTCACTTTCTTATTTTGCCTTAGGGAATTTATTTTATTTCATATGTAAGTTTCCTAACTATAAGAGAGGTCTTCTGGATGAAAACTCTTCTCGCCTCCATGCTCAATATGCTGCCTGAACTATTTCTATATTTTATAACCAATTTTTATAATAATGACTAAACTCAGGACTTTTCTCCCTAACCCACTGATTTATAAATTTCCCTTTAGGTGTGCCTAGTCAAATAAGTCACTAATTTATAGAAGGTAATCTGTAGATGAGGTAACCAGATAGGTAGACCAGTGTTTTTGGGGATAAATTGTGAGTAGGATATTTTTGGACACAGAGAAAATAAACCTGTAATCTTCTGCCAATGTACTAATTAATGAAATTTTGGATAAAACAAAGAGCAACAATTTTTCTCTCAGGATATATTTCTTTTTTCCTTTTTTCTTAATGGGCTTTCAAGCTGACAGAGTAGAGTTTCCTTGGCTGTGGAATGTGAAACAAATGATGATATTTGTTAATAGTACTTTATTAAGTAAGTACATAAAGAAGAGTGTTAGAAAAAACCTGCACTCTGTTTTCCTGAAGGAGTACATCAACACCACCTTCTAAAATCATATGATTTAGCTTAAGTATAGACAATTTAGAGCAGTAATCTGTTTTCTGGAGCACAGTATTCTAAGAACTCGTAAATATTTGAGATTCTCCTGGTTATCTATCTCAGAGTATTAGGCAAAATGAGTTTCCTATATTCATTGTTAAATTAACCAAAGTAATCTTTAGATGTTCCCTTAAAGACACAAATGAACAAGAAGACAGACTTCTACTCAGTAGTTGAAACATTCACATGGGTACAAATTTGCTTATTATTGAGGATTTGATTTATTAGGAAATGAGCTGCTTGGCCTAAAACATCTCATTTTGCAGGAAAATTCTATTCATGTTAAAGAACATCCATACTTCTTGTGTAAAAGATGGTGTCTACAACATCTGTTATCTACTTCTGAAAGACAGTCAAAAGTGCTAGGTAACATCTGATGTCAAAACTTCTTTTAAGAAAACTGAAACTGTCATTTTTTGTAAATGTACACAAAAGTAAACACTTATATACATACTTCAAGCTTTCAAGGTCAATTCAGGTCTTCCCAACTGTTTATAGGTATTTTAATGATAATATTCCATCATCTAAGATTTGCATTGTAATATTGTAAAGATAATCTAAAATGTCAGCTTGCCTATATAAGGAATGTTTCTCAAAAGCCTACATTAATACTGCCTGTATTGTTTTAGTTTAACCTCATGCTTACTAAAAAGCACTATGATAATGTAGTTCTTCTTAGTTGTTATGATAGAGTTAAAAGAAACAGTGATCCATCTTACTGTTTCCAGAAGCTTCCTTTCAAATATCAAGACAATTATTTTACATAATCCATTAAAAAAACCCAAACCCAAACNAAGAGAGGAGGTCCCACTGTAGTGGTCTGTTCCTAAAGGACTATGCCCTGTGGACAACTCCCATGCTGGAGTAATTCATGAAGAACTGCTGCCTGTAGAAAGGACTCACACTGGAGCAGTTCATGTCTCCCATGAGTGGGACCCATGCTAAAGCAGGGGAAAAGAGCAAGGAGGAAGCAGCAGTAGAGACAGTATGTGCTGAAGTGACCACAACCCACATTTCCCATTCCCTGTCACTGCTGAAGGGGAGGAGATAGAGAAATTAAGAGTGAAGTTGAGCCTGGGAAGAAGGGAGGAGTGAGGGGAAGGTGTTTTAAGAGTGGGGTTTATTTCTCATCACTCCATTCTGATTTGATTGGTGTTAAAGTAATTTCCCCGAGTTGAGTCTGTTTTGTCTNTTATAGAAGGTAATCTGTAGATGAGGTAACCAGATAGGTAGACCAGTGTTTTTGGGGATAAATTGTGAGTAGGATATTTTTGGACACAGAGAAAATAAACCTGTAATCTTCTGCCAATGTACTAATTAATGAAATTTTGGATAAAACAAAGAGCAACAATTTTTCTCTCAGGATATATTTCTTTTTTCCTTTTTTCTTAATGGGCTTTCAAGCTGACAGAGTAGAGTTTCCTTGGCTGTGGAATGTGAAACAAATGATGATATTTGTTAATAGTACTTTATTAAGTAAGTACATAAAGAAGAGTGTTAGAAAAAACCTGCACTCTGTTTTCCTGAAGGAGTACATCAACACCACCTTCTAAAATCATATGATTTAGCTTAAGTATAGACAATTTAGAGCAGTAATCTGTTTTCTGGAGCACAGTATTCTAAGAACTCGTAAATATTTGAGATTCTCCTGGTTATCTATCTCAGAGTATTAGGCAAAATGAGTTTCCTATATTCATTGTTAAATTAACCAAAGTAATCTTTAGATGTTCCCTTAAAGACACAAATGAACAAGAAGACAGACTTCTACTCAGTAGTTGAAACATTCACATGGGTACAAATTTGCTTATTATTGAGGATTTGATTTATTAGGAAATGAGCTGCTTGGCCTAAAACATCTCATTTTGCAGGAAAATTCTATTCATGTTAAAGAACATCCATACTTCTTGTGTAAAAGATGGTGTCTACAACATCTGTTATCTACTTCTGAAAGACAGTCAAAAGTGCTAGGTAACATCTGATGTCAAAACTTCTTTTAAGAAAACTGAAACTGTCATTTTTTGTAAATGTACACAAAAGTAAACACTTATATACATACTTCAAGCTTTCAAGGTCAATTCAGGTCTTCCCAACTGTTTATAGGTATTTTAATGATAATATTCCATCATCTAAGATTTGCATTGTAATATTGTAAAGATAATCTAAAATGTCAGCTTGCCTATATAAGGAATGTTTCTCAAAAGCCTACATTAATACTGCCTGTATTGTTTTAGTTTAACCTCATGCTTACTAAAAAGCACTATGATAATGTAGTTCTTCTTAGTTGTTATGATAGAGTTAAAAGAAACAGTGATCCATCTTACTGTTTCCAGAAGCTTCCTTTCAAATATCAAGACAATTATTTTACATAATCCATTAAAAAAACCCAAACCCAAACCAAACAAAGACTGAACACTTCTCTCACCAGTATCACTGTCACTGCATATTTCAGAATCGACATTCACCTGTTTACATACAGCATTGAGTAAGAACAAAAATGACATATTTGTATTTTCATATAAAGAAAAATAGAAAAAATAGAAATGTATGCAGAAACTACCACATCTTGGAAGAAAGTAAAATAGATTTTAATTTTCTTTAATTTTTTTCTTTTTGTTTAATTTATTCTTCTACAAATCTTGCACAACATTTTTGAGCACAATATTCTTAAAGCAATTTTTCTGGCATCCATTTTCCTTTTAGCTTTTTGAACTTGGTAAATAGCTCTAAATAGCTAATAGAAGTCATAACAGGAGAAAATCCATATATAGCAGAGTAACAGTCCTGTTAATGGGATTGTTTCAGCTATGGTTAGGATATCCTAATAGGTTCATAAGCAATCACTATGACAATGAACTATTGTTAATAGTCTGAGCCACTTGGCAGAAATGGAATGTGCACTGACAAATCAAAGACTACATGGTATTGAACTAGTCGTAGTGCATACATAGTGACAACTATGCACATATATTTATGACTTAAGTTTTATTGTTTATTTAAAAAACTTTATTTTATTGGGACAGGTAAATCTTTAGCTATCTTTTACCTAGTTTTAAGAAATTATTGGGGTTTTTTCATAGAATCATTATGATTGGAAAGGACCTCTAGAATCATCAAGTCCAACATTCATCCCAACATCTCCCTTACCACTACAACATAGCCTCAAGTGCTACACCTACTCATCTTTTAAATACCTCCAGGGATGGTGACTTGACCAGCTCCCTGGGGAGCCTGTTCCAATGCCTAACCACTCAGTAAAGAATTTCTTCCTAATATCCAGTCTAAACCACCCCTGAAGCAACTTGAGGCCAGTTCCTCTTGTCGTATCATTAGTAATTTGGGAGAAGAGACCAACACCAGCCTCGCTACAACCTCCTTTTAGGTAGTTGTAGAGAGCAATGAGATCTCATCTCATTCTCCTCTTCCCTAGACTAAACAACCCCAGTTCCTTCAGCCATTCTTCATAAAGCATGTTTTCCAGACCTCTCACTGGCCTTGTTGCCCTTCTCTGCACCTTCTCCAGCACCTCAATGTCCTTCTTATACTGGACACAGTACTCAAGGTGCGATCTCACAAGTGCCAAGTACAGGGGCACAATCACCTCCCTACTCCTGCTGGTCACATTGTTTCTGATACAGGCCAGGATGCCATTGTCCTTCTTGGCCACCTAGGCACACTGCTGGCTCATGTTCAACCAGCTGTCAACCAGCACCCCCAGGTCCTTTTC
>VYZX01030192.1:0-90378 GCA_013401335.1 Brachypteracias leptosomus
TTGTCCCTCCTTGAATCAACAGCATCCTGGGAGCAGCAAAATAAGGTGCAAAGCAGTAGGGGAGCAGCAGCAAGTGATGCTGGAGGCTGTGGTGTGTTGCGGGAGGGATGGGCTCACCACCAGTTCAGCGGTTCTTGTATAAAAAAACCCCCATTTTAACAATCAAAAATATGCAGACTTGAAGCTTTTTTTTTTGGTAATTTGCCAGCCATACAGGTTTTGTAGCAGCAGGAAATCTCCTGATCTTGGTTTTGGTTTAATGAAGACATTAGTTTCAGTAGCTGAGTGATGAACACCCTGCAAACCAGAGCGTGGTACCCGAGCTGGCCCAGGCTGCGATGCGGGCACTGCCCGTTGCCGCGGCAACCGCCCCCAGCCAGCATCTCTCTGGCTGCTGACCCATGAATTGAACGCTGCCTTATGCAAATATATTCATCTGAGGGGTTTTTTTTCCCCTATTTTCCTTGTATTTGCTAGCGTCAGACTGGCATAAAAGGGCATTAGGCAGCACCACGACCCGTCTGACAGGTGTAGCACCGGGCTGCGGCCCCCACGTCAGGGACTGGAGCCGTAATTAGAGCGAGGAACAGAACGAACGTCAGACGAATTACCAGGCAGCAGATCATATTTGTCAGGAAGGATTGCATACATAAAAATTAAGTGACAGTACATGCCGGGGTAATGAAAGAAAAACGAAAGATTTGCCCATACACAGCTTGCGAAGGGCAGGCCAGCGCTTGGCTGGGAGCAGCATCCCTGGGCAGGGAAAGCCCCAGCCCCTGGAAACCTCCACAGGCTGACTTGTGAGAGGGGAAATGTGGAGACTTCCAAGTGCCCAGACTGTTGGGAAAGGTAGCAGTGAGTGGGTGACAACACCAGGAACCAGCTGGGGGGGAATTCCCCGGGTGGGGCCTCTGCTGCCACGTTCCCTTTTCCCTGTGTGGCTTGTGAGAGAAGGCAGGAGGTGCTTCTCTGTAGGGGAGAGCTCTTCATGAACAAGCTTCACCAGAAAACTCCCGTGTTCTAAAGGTAATGAGTGTGGCCAAGGTGGATTTCACTAGTTCTTGTTACAACATGGTGGTTTGTTGTCCTTCCCTCTCGAATTTAAGCTCCCCTGTAGCAGAAGCTCCAAGATTTAGTTTAATGGAGATGAACTCATGAATCACAGGAGGAACTTTTATTGGGGGTCATAAGAAAGAACAGGGGGAGAGCTCATCACGAAGCAAGGAGGAGTGCTTTTATTCCTGATACCTGTTTGACAGGGGCTGTTTCCCTGCAGAAAATGACTGGACTTACCCCAGGGCTTTGCAGCCAGTGATGATGAAGTGACAGGGGCTGCTGGAGCTGGGGGTGACACCAGTGCAGCTGGGGTGGTTTGATAGCACTGGTGTGGGATGTGCTTCCAGTGTCACCTCTTTCATTTGAGATTTAACAGAGCTAGGAGTAATTTCTTGGTCCTTTTTTAATGGTTGCTTGTGTTCATTATTTATCTTGTTGATCTCTGAGGTGGGGAGCCAGAGGAATATCTTGTCAGTTAAGGCTGTTCTGATATGCTTGTTAGAAAGTTTAAGTGATTAACTTTGCAATAAAACCTAATTAGTTAGAAGACAAAAATTATAAATAGCAGAGCACATTTAACAAGTGCACAGACTTTGGGAAACTCCACAGTAAACTGGTAAATTGTTTTACTAGGAGCTATAATGGATACAGAGAATTTCCATTAATCTTAACGTGGATTAACTCTACTGTAAACTGGTATAATGCCTGCTTTTAGCCAGGTAAACTTGGCCCTGTCCAAGGCTTGGTTGGCTTTACATCTTGAAGAAGAAAAAGAAAAGAAGAAACAAAACCCCAAACCCAAAGAACAATCTTCACAGAATAGGCTTGTTTGGGAGCAGATGATTTATTATTTATTCTTGGACAAGAATAAACTTGGAGCAGATTCTCCTTCTGGGGGACGTGTGTAAGTCAGAGCTGCCCAGTTTAGGACATGCAAATATCTGTGGGCTGGATGTGGGGCCACCCCTTGGGCCCAGGGGTGAACGGGGAGTGACTGAGCTCTTTTATAAATGGACTATTTGTCTTGGATTTCCCTTTTGCTTGCCCAGCCCGTTTGCCATCTAAACCAAAACCACCACACTTCGTGGGGCCAGCAAGCAGAATGTGCTAAGAGAAAATGGGCTCAAGAAATCCACTGAAAATTTCAACAGCCAAACAGGGCATTTAGAGAAACCTTGGCCATTGGGTCCGTGCCTGTAGTACAGCATTGGTGGAAGAAAAGGTTGCTGCAGGTGTATGGTACTGCCTACGTGTAAAATACCCCAAATCTGTAAGGACTTCAGTAGGATTGTGGATGTAATTAAATACTAATAAGGAAAAAATGAGAGCTTACAGAAACAAGCCTTGTAAAAAGCAGCAGCAACATTTTGCACAAAATATTTATTCTTTTGTAAGAATAAGACAATTTAATCTCTTTCCCTCCATTGAAACAATTGGTGGGGATACCTCACACTGAGATTTGAAGGGATTTAAACAATATTTTAGTGCCTTTGACCACTGTTTGACTTCAGCTAATCCCCAAATTCTCCTTCTGGGGAAAGACCTCAGCCCTTGGAAATATACCCCAAATGCTGCAGATGTTTAGACACAGACACTTAGGGACTAGAGTCCTTTGAATAATGCTGTGAGTTTTTCTTGGTGACCCACAAGCACGTCTGGAGAGAGGAGACAGGTGAGAGTTGTGCCCTTCCCTTTCCAAGTAGAATTGCTGCCCTGCTGTGTTTGCACCACTGCACATTAGGAAAACACACTAAAATATTTTTCTCAACTCCGTGTGTGTTCATGGAGTGTCTTACATGTTAAAACTAAGCCAATAGTTCTGGAAATACTTGATTTTAAAAACTGGGTGTGTTTTTGTTATTCATGGAAGGCATCTCGGGTTTCTGAACATGGTTCTTTGCCTTTTTCATTTGTAATGAGCATGTTTCAAAAGTCACAAGTATTTCAAAACGTTGCCAAGTTTGTTTTGACAGGAGAGGAACATCTCTAGAAGGAGGAATGCTTTAATCAGCATTACCCCTTTGAGGCCTGCGTGGAGCTCTGATATCTCTGGGTTTGAAACTGGGAATACTCTGTAAAGATACAATAAAGGTCAGAATTTGTCGAGTTCTTTCATATTCAGAACTCCCTTCCCTGCTGTGAGAAGGAAAAGTGATAGATTCAGAGACACTGTTGAGCTTGATGGTGAAGATGGGCTGGAAGGTGCTGGTGAAGGTGGAACAATAAAAGCTTTTCTCATCCCTGCTTCTTGTACTCTGCAGCCAAACGTGGCTGTGGAGTTGGATTAGCTTCAGGAGATGCTTGATTTTCATAGCACTTTCTAAAACCCACTGTACAGCATCTCTTAAAATACTTGGCCATGGTCTGCCCTGATTTCAGTCCAGTGACAGTCTTATCTAAAGGGGCAGGGGAGGCTCTGACCCAGCCTCCCCAAAGCATGGAGCAGATTTGCTCCTGTTTGTGCCCTTGAGCAGCCAAGGGTGAATTCCACACAAGCATCAATCCCAGGTTTTGCACCAGGAGCAGCTCTGTGTGGAAGGTAATGACCCCACGTGTGGCTGTAATAACCCAACCACTGCCACCTTCACAACAATTCCTCTGATCCAAGCTGCAAAACATTCTCAGGATGGGTGAGTGTGATCTGTAGTGGAAGATTCAGCACTAAGGTGGTGTTGCTGGGGCTGACATGGGCACTGAGCTCAGAGTATCTCTACACACTGGTTCTGTAGTTGCACAGGGTGGGTTCTTAGACTGTGTATGAGAGGAAACAATTTGAATATTATTTCTGGAATAACTTTTCTGCCTTTGTGTGTTTTCCTGGTGAAACAAGAGGCTCTGCTCCTAATCTAGCTGGGGATAATTAGGATTTCCCAGACTTGGGTGTTGCAGATACTCCAGAGCTGTGCTATCTGTGTGGCTGCTGTAGCTGGGAGGAGTAGGAAAAAACCTTGTTCTGGAGTCACTGAAGTAGGTGGATACTCCAGTGAAGTGTTTGGACTTTCAGGAATGGACTGGGAGGATGCTCGTTCAGTCAGTCTGCTCGGGTGTGAGATCTTTTTAACTTTAAAGGCATTACTCTCCCACCTTGGTGATTGATATTGAATCTGAACAATATTTTGTGTCTTCAGCAGGGCAAATGCCAAAGAAAGTTTGTGATTAATGGTCCCCGATTAGACTCTTCTTGTCAAATTGACTAATGTGATGCAGTGGGGAGCCCAGGCTGATTGCACTGGAAGCCTTGTGCAGTTCTCTAGAAGATGCTCATTACAGGAGATTCCCACGTAATATTGGACAGGCCATAAAGAGAATTGGGCTTGTCAGTCTTTTATCATGGCAGTTATTTAAAAATTAATGCATCAGTTTGGAAACGCAGAGATCTGCTTGTTCGTACATTTGCTGACAACACCAGGGTAATGACAGGAGCTGTGCAAGGTAGGCTTGCTGAGATCAGCTCAGGCATGGGCTGCTCCACAGACCCATTAACAGCATGGAACGGGCTGATGCACAGAGAATCAACCAGAGCCCATGGCACGCTCGTCCCTGTCACAGCCCCTGTCAGCCTGCCTTGGTCCAGGGCCCTTCCGAGGCATTATCTGCAGCGACAGTTTGAGCCTTACCAAGCAGACCCTGCTGCTGGGCAAGGCAGGGCCAGAACTTTAGAGCCCAGACGTTGTTGTTTGCACAGTGACCCAGAATAACTGATGGGAAGAGCAGCTCCAGCCAGAGGCCAGCCCTGGCTCCAGCACTGAGACACGACGACTTCAGGGAGGGAGAGTGGGGGTGATCCTGGTGTCCCCTCTGCCAGCCGAGGGCTGCTGTGCCCATGCCCAGCTCCCTGGGAGGAGCTGGCACGTCTGCAGCTCCCCTGGCAGGTTGGAGAGAGGCAGCAGCAGTGAGAAGTTGAAGGTAGGGAAGTGTCTCACACGCTGCTGCTCAGCGGGGACTTCCAGAACTGTCTTCAAGAGCTTCACATGATGAATCACCACTTCTGCAGCTGCGTGTTTTTGGGCAGGAAAATGAGTCAGTGCTGTTCCAACCAAGTCACTTCTTGTTCAGAAGTCTGGCAGACGTGTGGGAATCACTTGGAGAGCCATGCTGTCCATGGAGCACATCTTGCCTGCACATGGCAGAGATGGTGGAGAGCATCCTTGGGCTCTTTGAGTGAGTCCTGCCTGCTCGGGGGGGTCTGTGCAGTCTGTTAAAAGTTAATAACTATTAGTGTAACTCTGGTCTCCTCTTTCACTGGCAGTTAAACCCAGCCAGGTCTGGGACAGTGTCCGTGTGAGGTGCTCCTAGGCTGGCCAGGGCATTACTGAGCATGGAAATATCACCATCTTCATGGGTTATAGTTTGTATAGAACTTGCAAAAATAGAGTTTCTCACTGGGGTACTCTCCCATTCAGGGTGAAGCAGTGTCTCACTGTTGGGGATGCTTTGGAGTAAGTGATAATTACATGTTAGCGTTGACAGTGCTAATTCCAAATCAATGCCTTTCATTTTGGCTAAATAATCGAAGAGAAGATTTTTGTCTTTCTCCAATGTCCGGCTGTTCTGAGAGCCAGGATTGTCCCCTCCTCAGGTGCTGCCCCACGTTGTGTCCAGGTTCTCTGGATGACAGAGGGGTGCAGATAAGATCTGGACTCACGTGTGCTCAGCACATGGTCTTAAGCTGGAGGGACCCGAGTGACTATGTCCAGATATCACTGTGCACTTGTGGGGGTGGTTTTTGCTGTTGGGGAAGCCCTTGCTTTCTGCCCCAGAACTCATTTGTTCCCTGCAGTGTGTGACCCCCTTCTCAGGAGCATGGGGGGGAAGGTGGTGGCTGTTCTTCCCCCTCCACTTCTAGCACCATCCTTCATCTGCTTATTAGTCTTCCAGCTGTCTGCAGTCAGCTTCTCAGATGGAGAAATTGTAAACCGAGTGTTACAGGCAAATTAAACATTTGCCATCCTGTGTGGAAAGGTCTTTAATTAGGAGAAGGATACACTCAAATGCCAAAAGCAAGGAAAAAAAAATTGACAGGGGACAGGCAAGCAGGAGAAAAGAGAGCGTGTAAAGTCCTTGGATGTTTTAATAAATGATGTATCTGAGGATTATTTGATGTAGTTGAGACTGCCAGGATGTCTTGTATTTTCAGTGCCGCAACTGAAACTTATTTAGGATTTAAAAAAGAACCTTTTTGAGGTAAAGAATTTATTAATGATTTCCTGTAACTTCTGTCCAAAATGCCGGAGTAAATTTCTTTTGATAAAGCTCAGCCTTCTGGAAGTACCCAGCAATCCCCTCTGCTGCCTGCCTGCGGCTTGGAGCAGTGCTTGGGAGTTTGGAATGATTATCTGGGTTCTCTCAGGAAGTTTTTTGAGAACCTGTCTGGAGCTGGGCTTGTTCCTTCCCTTCCTCTGCTGCAGTAAATGTTCTCCTGAACCCTCACAAAGGGTCCCCTGTCATCTCTGAGCCGTGTGTCAGGTGAACATCCCACGGATGGGCTGTCACAGGAGCCTTGTTCCAGCAGAGAACGTCCCTGACATCCAACTTGCAGCTGCAGTCTGGGGAGTGAACCAGGGCAGGAGGATCCTTTGTGGTTGCTCCTCTGCCTGGGACAGGCTGGAGGTGCTTGGGAGGCTGGGAGGGGAAGGAAACTTTCCTCAAACTGCAGAAATACAGAAGCTGTTTTCAGTAATGCTCACGAGCTCTATATGTGGTGATATGTTTGGTTCTACGCCTTCGAAACTGGGTTGTTTCCAGATTTCTGTGTCAGTTTCTAATGAGCTCTTTGTGCTAAATCTGCTCCTCCAGTGGAATCCGGCTTTGGTCTAACACAGGTTGCACAGTCACTTTTTAAGATAACTCCTTGTTTGTCTGGTTTTTTTACAGTGGGAACTCCATACTACATGTCCCCAGAAAGAATACATGAAAATGGCTATAACTTTAAATCTGATATCTGGTCTTTGGGCTGTTTATTGTATGAGGTAAGTATCTTCTAACCTTTTTTTTTTGCCCCCCCCCCAAGTTTCTCTTAACCACATGGTTCAGAATTGGTCAGACTTAATTTAACTCTTCTTGTGCTCATCATGTGAACATGAACAGCAGGGACTGTGCCACCCAGCACAGGGCTTGGGGAAAGTTAATTCATAGGTCCCAGTAGATGCTGGGGCTGTGGACATGGACACAGCAGCTCATTGCTTCTGTCCTCCTGTGAGCAGAGCGTGGTCATTGTGTCTCCTGAATGCTGCATTTGTCTTAAAAATGCCAAATTCATGTGAGTGTGAGCTACTGGTTTGTTAAATTGAGTTCTGACCAATTCAATATGTTAATTTGGGCAGCTTTCAGTAAAGGAAAATGGAGTTTTTATGTGATGTGGAATCAGTTTCTCTTTGTCAGTCTAGAGCTGGATTTTTTTCTAATTGCACATTGTCTTGCATCAAACACAGGGATCCAAAGCAGAGACACTTTGTATGAACTACACCCTCAGTCTGCAACTCTTTCTTAAAAGCTATTACATGCCTTTTGAAAATAAGTGCTATGATTTTATAACAGTACTTTGAATTTTGAGATTTCATTTTTAGCTGGGATCAAAGGGTATTGAAGAGTCTCGGACTCTTTTATAAGCTGATCTTAATCTTTTTTTAGTTGTGTGCATCTTTGAATTCAAGTGAAAGAGCATGTCAACAATGAGAGAGCTTTTATCCCAGCCCAGAGAATTAAAAATCCCTGGGATATTTAGCAATAATGTTACTCACATCCTCTCTGGGCAGTAAATGATGTGAACTGGTGACATTTCTGCTTCTCACTACAACTTCTTGTAACCACATGGAATTAGGGCATAAACAGAAATGCCATTTATGCCGTGAGCACTTCAGATGTGAAAACTACCCCAGCTGAGCCTGTACTTCAGCTGGTTGATGGAGCAAACCCTTTAGGACCAGGTGGTATGAAAGTCAGTTTTCCCATCACATGGTGCAGTGATGGACCTGAGCGTGGTCCTAAAAATGCTCTTGGAGGAGAAAAAAACCCCTCACAACTTGTGTCCTTTGTGCTCCTACCATCATCTATCCAAACTCTGTATCTCCACAGTGAGAGTCTTCTGTAGGAGCAGTGGGAAGGAATCCTCAGCTCCCAGTAATCCCTTGGGCTGAGCAATTCCAGGTACACCTCGGGTGTTGAGACTAAAGAGGAATTCTCAGCTTAGGGCTTTGCTGAGTCCAGGATTTGGACCTGTCGTGGTGTGTTGGGCTCACCAGGTCTATCAATGTCCAACCTCACCCCAGTTGGACACCACTCCCCGTTTGCTGCTGGGTGTGCAGCTCCTGGGGCTGAGCCCTGCTGGGGATGGGATTCCAGATTTATGCAGAGAGAAATATTTAGCGTGGTGCTAAGCTCTGTTTGTGTTGCAGGCAATATGGTCCCCTTATGGCACAGCAGCCTCGGTGCTCCCCGCCTTTCAAGAAGCTGACTTAACTCTGCACTAAACAGAATTCTCTGCTGGGAGTAGCAGTACTAGAGGAACATGAAAGATTTGGCTTGGGAAGCATTTTAACATTTATTTCCTAGGTAGTTAAGACTTAACTTTTGAACAGGAGCTGGGAGAGCCGGCAGGTTCCAGGCAGGACTGGGCAGTTCCCAGTTTGGTGTCCAGGGGATAAGCAGCTACTTGGCTTTTTCTAGAGTTTGGAGAATTAAAAATGAAATACGTCCATCTTTGAAGGAGCTCTGGTTTATCCTCACTAATTTCTCATAACGAGGATGTTTTTCCATTTGAAGTAAGGAAGAGATGTTTGTTTGGTGATGAGTCACTTCTGATCTTGCTCCAGCTAGATTGTGTAGCTGAGCTGCAGAGAGCTCTAATGGACAAATTGCCTTCAGAGACACGAGTGTCCACTGGAATCCACTTAGGGACCGTTGAGGGGCCTGGGATGTGATGCCACATAGCACCACTTAACTTTGACATTGATAATCATACAGTGATTCTGATTAAATCTTATCAATATAGTAGTAACTGTCTCCATCCCTCACTTCCTCTAGATATCTGTCAGCAAGATAACTTGGAGGGGATAAAAATAAGTTGTTAATTCCCAGAATATAGCTACGAGCAATGGCTTCAGCAGCTCTGGCAAGACCATCAATTTAAACACTCACAGTGATTCCTCTCTATATATTTTTTAACCAGTCCTGCTGCATGGTGGTCATTTTAAATGGAGATCTGGCTGTCCTGCCATAATTGCTCTAATCAAAATGTCAGGAGCAAACCCCACTGCAGCATCACAAAGTGTTGTTAGTGGGAGGTTGGGAGCACCCATGGTCACGACCCCAGACCTGGCTGCTCCAGTCTGTGCTACCTCTGTCCTTTTTAATCCCCTGCTTTCACCTCCCCAAACCCCACCGTGTTTCCCTCCCATTCCTCCTCTGTCCGTGACCACTTAGCTGGACTTGGGAAGAAAAGTTAATGGGAATTGGAAAACCCCTTTCGACCTGACTGGTGTTATTGATGTTTGTATTGAAATCTCAGAGACCTTGGTTAACCCTTGATTGCCTTCCCTAATACCCCCATTAGTGCTTTGCTTGGAACAGTCTCGTGTGCTGGGCTCTCTGGTTTGTAACTGATGGAGAGCACTTTGCTATCAGTCTCTAATTGGAGATTAGAGCCTCTAATTGGAGGCTGTAATTTCTTTCCCCACTGAATTGCCTGTTACTGTTAGGACAGTACTGAAGTGATGGTGACACAACTTCACCTTCCTCCCTTCAAAAACCTCCAAAAGGCCACGAGCATGGGGCTTGGGGCTCCACTCACACCCTGCCTGACTCTTCGGCCCCATCTCCGGGGGGTTATGGGGAGCAGCTTAGAGTTACACTGGTAATACTGGTGGAACCAAGAGGTAGGAGTGTGCCCGTTCCCCAGCCAGCTGTTGTGTTAGAGGCACAATTCCCCTTTACCTCAGCCTGCAGCAGAGCACAGTAAGTGTCACTAGCTCAGCAAAGCTCTCAAGCTACGTTACATGAAGCATGACAGAAACCTGAAGGAGCCTGGAGTTTTCTGAGGTGTTTTTGGAAGCTGTGTACTCAGTCCACCGTGTCCTTCAGTGTCACACACATACCAGGCTGAAGTACATTGCTCACTTATAAGATTCTTTATGTTCTAGGTAGCTAAATGTCCAGAACTACTCAGTTTGTTCTTCATAGCAGGCTGTTAAAAACCAACCAGTCACAGAGAGCAAATGGACCGAATATGGTTGTGACTGGGGGTGAATGGAAGTGTGATGTTCTCAAGGACAAAAAGCTTCTACTCTTTGCAGAGATTGTCTGGGGAGGTTCTCACAGTCACCTCTGAGCCAGTGGATGGTCTCCAAGACCAGGATCATCCCTTGCTCACTGTCAAAGAACAAAATTTGCTCATAAATTGCTCTTTGCTATTAAATCCTTCATGCTTCTGAAATATTTTTCTGTTTGTTTTTTCTCACCAGATGGCAGCTCTTCAGAGTCCCTTCTATGGAGATAAAATGAACCTGTTTTCTCTCTGCCAAAAAATAGAGCAATGTGACTACCCACCTCTTCCAGCTGAACATTACTCTGAGAAGGTAAATGGGGAGTGGTTTTGCAGGGGGGGGGTGCAGGGAATTCCTCCCTACTCAGGGGAAAGGGAACCCAGGAGGGAAACCCCCAGATCCAGGGCAGAGCAGGAGGGGCCAGAGTGTCCTGGGAACCTCTAGGGCTGGGTAAGGAAATAATCGTTGTGAGGTGTGAATATTGACAAGCTCAATTAAGACAGAAAAGAAGATTTCTTGATGTGGGGAATATTCTGAAAGTGAAAATCTGTGGCACTGGTGTAACCCAAGGAGGAGCTGTGGGAAACCCTCTCCTGAGCTTCCTCCCCCTTAAAACACCACCACAAAACAGCTCTTGGGGTTTTGTTTGTGAAGTCTCCAGTGTGTGATAAGGGGGGAAAGGCTCTTTAAAGAAAGAGGGAGAAAATCTCTTCAGTTTAATGCAGTGTCTGCACAGCAGCTGCACAGGGCTCTGTAGACCTTGGGTTTGTGGGTGTGAAGGTGAGGGATGGAGAGCAGTATGTAAAAAAGTCCTCACTGTGCACACTGGCTCGGGACTGTTCACACACGTGGTGTTCTTGTGGAGGCCCTTTGGAGCTGGGTTTTATTTGTTTTATTTTTTTCCCCTTACCTAGAAAAGCCAGCTGGTTTTCCTTCCTCCATCCAGTTACAGTTGCTTTCTATTTGGGAGGAAATGGCTAATGTGATTTTTAAATGTTCACCATATCCTCTGGGGCTTCTCTTTTGTTTTCTTCCACCTCGGAGTTGTGAGGAGCAGGGGCAGGATGCAGGGGAAACACCATCCCCAGCAGCAGCAGAGGGGCTGAGCTCCACCCTGAGAGGTCCCTGCTCCTCACACACATCTTACATTTTACTTCACTTTTTTTTTTCTTTACTTGCTGAGTAGCTCATGCAAAAGATCACTTGAGAACCGGCCTGGAAAAGTGAATTTTGTGAATTTTTGTCTTTACCCCCCCCCAAGCTGCCACAGCAGTGAGCCCTGGCTCAGTGTCCCCGTGGCTGCCGTGCAGGGTGTTGCTGCTGGCAGCAGGAGCTGGTGTGAGTTGACAGATGTGTTTCCTGTCTGTACAATTACTGTCTGTGGGCTCCCCTCTGGCAGTGCTGAGGAGGGGGTGCAGTGCAGGGATACAGCCGGGGTGAGGAGGATGGTTTAGAGCTCAAAGGCTCCAGGTCCCAGGGAAGGAGGCTCCAGATGGTGCTCATGCACTATTAACAGAGCAGGGCTGGGCCTTTGGCTGGAGCTCATCTCGCTCATGAGCTGCTGCTTCTGCCTCAACCACGGAGAGCTTCACTTGTGGGACTGTTAGAATGTGACCCCCACGAACAGTGCTGGGGTCAGTGTGTGCTTTTAAAGATGGGGTTTTCAGACTCTTTTCAGTGGGCAGCCAAAGACCCCGTGGTCCGGGGGTCGGGGAGATGTTGGACGAAGGTTGGACTTGATCCTAGAGGTCCTTTCCAACCTGAATGACTCTATGAAAGGTGTGTTGGTGTCTCCAGGCTGGATGAACCACGCAGGCAGGATCAGAATGTGGAGGCAGCTGTAATCCAGTCACCCCAGGGGCTAGGAGGGAATGGGCCAGGGCTGGGCAGTGGGTTTGCTCTGGGCACAGCTCAGGGGTTGTGTTGCTGCCTGGGCACACACCCGATGCCAGGCAGGGTGTGGAGGGGTAACTGCACTGCCCCGTGGCCTTGCTGCTTGTGCTGCCCACCCCATGGAGCAGCAGGGGCTGAGCTCCATCAGAGAGGAACCTTGGGTATGTTCAGTGCTGCAGCTGAAGCCCTGTGCCTGATAGCTGTATGGTCATGCTTTTAATTACCATTAAAATAATTGGCACTGTGGCTACTGGGAGGATGTGAGAAGATCAGAGGCTCAAGGCTGTTTCTGCCGGTGCCTCGGGGGTACGAGCAGCTTTCAGTGCCTGTATAATTAAAAGCTACAATCTTTCATGTGCACAATAAAGAGGGTTAGGAGGTGGGGAGACTTCACCCCTTTTGCATTTTATTTATTAAACATAATCAATGGCCAGTCTCTCTGCTTCACAAAGGTTTTTGGGAAGCCCTGGTTTGACAGCCCTGTGCCAGTGTCCTGGTGCTGTTCTTGCATTAAAAACCTCGGACTGGCTTGTTCCCAGGGACTGGTGTGGGGAGGGCAGTGCAGTTGTGGTCCAGGAGGGCCCTGCTCAGCTTTTAAACCCCTCCCTCTCCTCCCCCCTTTCCTCAGAGGCCACTCTCACTGGCAAGTCCATCGCTGCTGCCAGCTCACTAGGTTTCTGGTAGCAATCTCATTTTTCCTCCCTTCATCTCCATCCTGCTCATGCTGTAGGTGTCTTCAGGCTCCTGTTGCCTGTGGGCTGCTGGTCACTCAGTGATACTGGTCACCTGATACTGGTTACCTCTGCTCTAGTTCTTTGAAGTGAATCAAAAAATCCCCCCAGGAAAAAAATATTTTTATTTAAAAAAAAAAGACAAGTAGCTTTGAAACTCCCAGTGTCAGGAGTAACAGGTCAGAGGAGGTTGGTTGGTGCATTCTCTGTAGAGCAGCCCAAGACCACTGAGCAGGGACCCCCCAGGTACGTAGATGCTCCTAGAGCGTGTAAATGGTGATGTAAAATCCACCAGGGGGTGTGGAAGATTTAAACTTCCAGTGGTGAAGGTTTGGTGGGAAAGGGTTATAGGGTGGGGGGACATGGGGAGGGACAGCCTGAAGTGTGCCCAGGAATGCCAGCGTGAGGGGTCCCAGCTCCTCTCCTGGGCTCCCGTGATCAAACATTCCTGTGCCCTTTCCCAGTAAGAACCAGTGGGGTTGCTGACCTTTGCCTCCCTCTTTCCCTGTCTTTCAGCTGCGGGAGCTGGTGAGCATGTGCATCTACCCCGACCCGGATCAGAGACCCGACATTGGTTACGTGCACCAAATAGCCAAGCAAATGCACGTGTGGACCTCCAGCACATGAAGGGCTGCGCCGCGCCGGGAGCCAGCACAGCTCAGTCTTACTTGAATTCTCTTTTCTCAGCTGAAACCGACTGCTGCCCAGTCACCCAAGTGAGAGGGTTGAGCACTCGTAGCAGGATGCTCCATTTTTCTGCAGGTTATTTGACAAGGACTCTTACAAGGTGGTCATGCTTTAACGTGAAGATTCTGTGAGGTATTGCAAGTGATTTTTTTTTTTTTTTTTAAGGCCAATAACATGTTACAGATGTAGATCATTTAAGGGTCCTTTCTTAAAACTGTCGTGTGTAATCTAGGATAGATGATATTTCTGGGGTGCCAGAGCATTGACCCACCCCTTGTATCTTAACTGTAATGTGAAATATTGAAATAATTCCTTCAGTGAAATCACTTTATACTAATGTAAGAATTGCAGTAGATTTTGTGTAATTTGTATAACTGCTACTTTGCCTCTTCTGCAAATGGTTAATAGCAAATTGTTTTTACTTCGTATATTTTAAAACAACCATTTCTGTGTTTTTATTAATTCCCTCCTCTTCAGAGTTAGGAACAGGGAAGGGTTGGGGGGTGGGAAACAGATTGTTTCAAGATTTTTTTTTTTTAATTGAAAACTTAAGAGTGAGTATTTTGCTGATGCATTTGTTAACTTGGCTACAGCCAATGAGGTGAGGTAAGCATGGACCTGGGGAAAAAGAGAAGACAAACGGTGCCAAACCAGCCCAAACAAGCAGCGCTTCTGCAGGTGATTTCTCTTTCAACTTTGTTTCCCAGTTGGCATGGGTCTTTAAACTACAGGTTCTTACTAAAAACCAGTGTTTATCTAAGCCAAACAGAGTTTGGTGAAGATACTTGGACATGCTCAGTAGTACCTTGGGTACTACAAGGAAAACTTCAGCCAAGCAGTGTTGAGAACACGCGGAAAATGTCTAAAAAATTACCAAGGAAAACACTTTGTGTGTCTAATTGTCCATAAGGCTCAGCCCCATCTGTTTAACTGTGAAAGCTCATTTACAGAATGTGAATTTTTATACAATCTCAACCTGATCTGAAGGAGTCATCTTCTTGAACGACACGGAAATTGTCAACCAGCTAAATCCATTCATTGAATCAATGATTAGTGTCATTGCTGTGGAGGGGAAGGGGTCACTGCTTCAGGAGCACCTGTGGATTCACGTTCAAGTGTTTCCACTTCACTTACCTGTTCAGAGGAGCAGGGGCTGCTCTCCACGTGCTGGAGGAACCCCTGCTCTGCTCAACACCAACACCGAGAGTTGTGTGTGACAATTCTAATGCAGCCTGTGCCTGGATTTTTTTCTTAAGAGAGGCATACAGTCCTTAATTCTTTTGGAACTAAGATTAGGGTTAGAGGGTTACATACATATATATGCTTTTAGTGAATTTTTTTTTTTTTTAAACCTAATTTGCTCTACTTAAAGGAAACCTGCAGTGCCATCTTCAATGCTTCCCGTTGGATTTGGAGATATTTATATAAGGTAGCAAAGAAAAGCTGTTAATTGCTGTGAATAATGTTGGTATCATTAATGCAAGGTGCCATTTTATTGAGTCTTCTCAGCAGAAAGTTGAGCCTGCTGCTCTCCTGAGAGCTTCGGGAAATTCAAATCAGCGTGAGAAGGGAGTGGAGGCACCAAATTGCTTCCAACATTCCCATGCTACCTTGTCTAATTTATACCCAGCTTCTTTAGCAGGCCTTAGATTTCAGGCTGTCACTGCTCTGCAGATTTCCTTTAAGCTGTGGTGGCAGCTACACGGGCAGAGGGAGGTTGTGCTGCACCTTGTGGTGGGACACGGAGAAGGAGCCTTGGCTTCCAGGGAAGCTCAGCTGAAATTTGAGTATCTTGAGAAGTCTGGTCACTTTCTTGCTACATAAAATTTATTAGTGCTTATAAGGAAATGTATTTCAAGAGGTAATTTTTTTGCAATTGTGCCTTTTTAGATAAATAAAAAAATGATTTACAAAATAAACACCTTTGTTTAAAAAAAAAAAAAAAGAGTCCAGTATTAAGGGAAATACAAAAAAAAATCCAACCAAACAAAACCCACCACCAGAAACAGTGGAAATGGGTCTAAATATGTGTGAAACTGTTCCTAACAGCTGTTGTGTGTAGGTCTTTTCCAGAAGATGGATGGATGGACAACACAAACAGTTGTCCCCATGGAAAACTGAGTCTTTACCCTCCCCAGGGTGGCACAGCTGCAGGTGGTGGTTGCAGGATGTGAAGACCAGGCCCAGGTACCAGTGAACCCCCTGAAGGTGACCACAAATGACAGCCCTCCCCTCTGGGCTATTCTGCAGGGGGATTTTCTGCTGGCTGCTCCTTTTTTTTTCCAGGATTACGTGGTACTGCATGAAACTCATCTCAGAGTTTCTCTCAAGTAGCACAAGCTTTAGGACAAAAAAAGGTCCAAGTGGAGGCAAGTAACAAGAGAGACTTTGAACCATGTTGTCTTGTCCTGTAATGTGTAAATGAAGGTGTGTGTACAAGGGTGGAGGCTGGACCTGACCCCTCTCCTGTCCCTGCAGAAAACAGGGAAGAATTAACAACACCCACCTCTGGAAAGCAGCAGCAGTGGAGGTAGGAGCAGGCAGGAGGGGTGAGATGCTGCAGTTCTGCACCAGCCTCACATTTTCAGCAGTGTAAGAAGGGAAAAGCAGCAAAAGAAACACCATGGAAACACCCGTTAGGAGAATGGGCAGAACCTCTTTATTCTGTGCCAGCTACATTTTTCTCTTTGATGCTCCTCCCCAGGAGAGCCCCAGAGGGGCTGTGTGTGAGGGCTCAGGATGTGTCCATGGTCTGTACTGTTTCTTCCACCACCTCAATTTCCAGCAGAGAGACATTTTCTGTGAGAATAGCAGTAGTTCCCTTCTCACACTTGTATTTACCAAACCTGGTAAAGAAATAGGGGAAAATTAAACTGGAAGATGGTGCTACACAGGAAAAGCCTTATGTAAAACTCAGAATTAATCAGCTTCCTCTCCAAGCCAACATTTGCCTCCAAGACCTGTAATGAAGCCACACTTCTGAAATCAGAACCACACCTGAGTTGTCACCCATTTAGAGTAGAACCCAAAAATATCACTTAAAATGTGTACTAAGAACTCTCTCTGAGGTGACCACCTGTAGAATGAAGGATCCTGCTTCTGGAGCTGCATGGTAAGAAATCCCCGAAAAATCCCATTGTGATTCTGCAGGTGGTGAAGTGGTGGCAGGTAAGAAGTTCATTTATTTCCTTCACCCCTCTGTATGTGTCACCAGTGATCTATTCAACTACAGGTACAGCCACTCCTTTTGCTTTCTTGTTTAGCTGAAATTCATACACAGAGCTAGAGATTCCTCTGACAAATCTAGTGTTGGAGAAAAGGGGAAGAGCCTGGCAATGCCCAGGACCACTCACCTGTCCCCCTTCCTGTTGGCCACGTCGTAGGGCCGCAGGAAGTCCAGCTTGCTCTTGCTGATCACACAGATGTCGATGTTGCTGCCCGAGCCCAGGTCGTTGTAGATGCCCGCGGCGATGGCATCTCTCACCAGCTGCTTGGCTTCCTCTTCCTGGAAGAGTTCAAAAAGCTGTCACTGCACAAGTGCTGGCATTTCCCAGAAGTGTTTGTCTGTGTGACAGCGGAGGCTGTGAGCTCTCAGAGCAACACGTGATACCAGCACCTTCTAACCACCCAGTGCTGAGCAGAGAGATACCTGCAGGGACCTTTTATCCTGGTCATGATCAGGATAAATCATCACCACCCCCCAGATGGATCAGGCTTAGTAAAGCAGTCAAGGAAGCAAAATTAGTATTTCTGTCTTAATGACGGGAGAAAATAAGTTTTATGATCTTTCTCTTCCCCGTGCAGGTTCCAAGGTCCCCGCAGTGCCCTCGGTGTAACGGCCGCATACAAATTAAAGCCTCTCACTAGTTTAGCTACAGGACTTCCCCAGGTAGGGACTAGTGAATCATCCTCTGTAGTACCAGGATTATTTCTGTGATTTTCTAATGGAGCTTGGTTTGCAGAGTTTATTCCGCTCGTCTTAATAGTAACTGAGTGGCAGAGCAGCCTGAACTGTAGCTGGGTAATGTTTTAATTCCAGTCCTCAATACGAGTGTAGGGCATTTAAAATACTCAAAAAATGCTTAAAATACTGGTTGCACTGGGTACTTTGGCAAAATCTGCATCTTCTAGCAAAGCTGTTACCATTTAAATGAAAAATGGGCATATTTGCTACTGTTGTTCTTTTGTATACTTCAGATCTTCTATAGGTAAAGCAAAATATACATTTAATACAGTTCATACAGTATTTATATATTTCAACAGCATGTGCATTTCTAAATTACTCGGTACAACTCATAGAATCCTACTTGCAGCAAAGCTAGACTAGAAAACCAGAAGAGGAAGCAAAGCTCACTGTGCTTTTACTGCATCTGAAACCAGCATCTCTTACAGGGAAACATTTTAAATTCACCAGACTCACCATTAAAATAATGGAACAGATCTGGAATCTCCATCCCCACCCCCAGTGAAGTGCATGCCCAGTGTGGCTGTGAGGGCTCATAAACGCCAGCTCTGATGCCCCACTCGAGGTCATTGCAGCTGCACTGGCTCCCTCTACAGACCCCAGGCAGGGCTGGCTGCTCTTGAAAGGTGGGTTACTGAAAATCACAGGTCAGAGCCAGTAGAACTTACTTGAAAACTACATCTAGAGCATGCCTGGTCCAGGAGAGAAAGCATAAAACTGAGACTTGTCTGCAGACAGCACTTTAGACTCCATTTCACCCCCAGGTCCTTTGTGGCAGTTGCTGCTCAGCCAGCCCAACCCACCACAGCTGGATGCTGGGTTCACCACACTCAAAATTTGCCTCCTTTTCAAGGCCGTGGTCTCTGTCCTGCTCCCAGAGCCTCCGACTGTGCAAGGGCAGCTGGAGAGGAGCCCAAAATTAGCTCAGCTACCACCACATCTGCTCCCTGAGCATACTCCACATTCTCCAACAGGCCTCTAGAAAAGAGCTTGTTAGTAACAGTGTTCCTGTTCCAACAGCTTCATCAAGGTATCAGCCAGGAGGGGGGCACTGTCTTCAGTAAACTACAGGGAGAGTATAAACTCTTACTTCACTCCCAGCTCTATTAGTATTACTCTTTAAAAAAATAATTAATTACACTTGCTACCAAGCTGACCAGAAGAGACCAGCCAGGCTGTAAAAATGATTCCTGTCCCTTTCATCAATGGTTCTGGTAATAAGACTCAGGTAAGTTCATTCAGCTGACAGAGGATGATTTTCACTGATCTGTTACATGCAAAGGGTGTTTTATGTCTACAGTGAAAGGAAATGCACTAAAGTAAAACAAAGAGGTAAGTATTAAACATCAAGTGGTGACAAAACTAGAATATTTTTAAGCTATTATGTATTAGTTTCAGGAAAACTGCAGCAGATTGGTGGTGGTTGGTTCCACGTTTTTTAGACAACAATGTAAATCTCAGAGTCCTCTCCCTAATTTAAGAATTTATTTACTCTTTTAAAAGGTACTCTATCAACCTCCTGTTATTCAAATAGGTCTAAAAAAGCCCAGTGCAGCCAGCAGTGCTCAGCTGTAACTGTACTAAGGCACCCACAATGCTGAGAACATCTAAACTATGACCTTGGCTTTTCCGTCTGATACAGTGCAGCCCAGTTCATGAACCTGGAATAATTGTAATTACAGAAAACCCTGCTTTGGTGCTGTGTTTACTCCTCCCCTTTCCGTAACTTAGAAAGACCACACTAGCCACAAGATAAACCCCACAACATCCCTTGCTCCAGCTCCTGCACACGCAGGGACTGCTGGAAATCAGGAACTGGGGGTTAGCAGGGAAAGTGCTGACACTGAAGTCCAGGGGCACGAACGAGCCGCTGTAATAATTAATCTTAAAAACCCCCTGAAAGTTCAGAGTATATAAAAGCAGCACTTCCTACCCCACAGTTGCAGAGCCCAAACTAACTGGGAGTATCATTCTCCTGGGCTCACGCTGCTGCTTAAATGAGATTAGGGAAGAGTGATGGGAGCGGTGCAGGCGGCGGTGACAGGCAGCGCTTTATGGGGCTATCTGTTTGTCTCCATCACCACATCACTCGATGTGTCCCCGGACTCCAATGTGCAACTCCATTTACCAGCACATGACAAATGGGCAGCACTTGGGCCGGGCGCAGCGAGGTCCAGCTCAGCCGTGTAATGGTCACCGCAGCTGCACCACGGCGCGCGGGGCGGGGGGAGCAGCCCCCCGGCTTCATTAAAGTGACCACTAATGGAGCTTTCAAAACGTGCCTTAGGAATAGGGCAGTAAAGGCTAAAATAAATAACTCAGCATGGAGGGCTAATCTGAAACGGTGTTTGATAAATTATTTATAACGCAGCCAATTGTCTGCATTTAATATTGGCGCTACTGGTAGCATCTTTAAAAGATGATTTATGTGTTGCCATGCCATTAAGCTTTATATGGGCCCACTGCTAGCTATAAAGTCTGCTGAGATTTAGAGAATGAGTTTTAAACTGTCACTGCAACATCATAGTAGATAGAACCTGTATTAAATCTTTACTTTAAACCTGTTATCTGGAGAGTTGCATTTTGTAGACACTCAAGCACTGATAGATTACCTCTCTCCAGCTGCTCTGGTGTGAGTCCCCAACAGCACCAATGAGGAACTTTTACACATCACTCTTGTATATGACTTGAATCAAGTTTCTCCTCTCACTTAAGCAATTTCCAGGTTTCAAATGCTGCTGAAGGGAAGGAGAAAATAGACTTTCCTACAGAAGATGAGGCTATTTCTACATCATATCATTGATATCTTTACTAATAGCTTTTAAACAAGTTTGTCATTATGCCAGCAGCATAAGGGCTTTGTGAATATTTCCTCAACATTTAGTAACTTCACAAGTTAAACAGGAGGTGCCTTCTTCAGACTTAAACCGTAGAAAGAAATGTAATTCTCACCCAAGTGAAATGAATCCCTTCCACAGGCCCCAGCGTGCTGAGGTGTGGCAGTGCAGCTCCCCAACAGCAACTCTTATCAAGGCTTTACAATGTAGTGCACAGTGAGTATTAGTATTAATATGATGGGGTGTGACAGCTTTTGTAAAAATATTCAAATACTTATCACAACTATCTCTGACAACAGAATGAAATTTGTTCTAATAGAATGTAATTATTTGATCCTGCTTAAAGTGAGAATCCACAACATACAGGAAGAGAAGGGAAGGGGGGAAAAAAATAATCAGAAGCTTCAGGAAGGACAATGATAATAAAATAAACCTATAAAGGAGTGTTGGGAATTCAGGGCTAGGAAAGTGATACCTCTTGAAGGACATAAGCACCTACAGAGGCAAAGTACTCATGTTCTTCTTGTAACAGGAGGTTGAAAGGCTCCATTAGTGAGACCTGAAGCTGGAGAGGGGCTGGCACCCATCATTGAAACCACCCAGGTTTAACAAGTCTTCAAAACAAGCACGTGTTTCAGGGAGCACCTCAGCAGATGGAAATGTTACAAAACAAGGTAAGTCATTGAGGTTTGTTTAAATAGACCTACACTACAGTCAAAATTGTTTCATTTTCTCTCATCTTTGCTCAGGTGAAGGAAATTTCAAAGCAGCCACTCTCTAGCTCTCCCCTCACCCTTCTTCCTCCAGCACCTTTTGCCCGTGCCCTAAAAACTCACAAAAAAGTTAATTCTCAGCATTCTGCCTCGAACAGGCCAAACACAAACCAGGTGATTAAAATAGATACACATGACAAACACCCAGATCAGGATTCCAAATCACAGAAAACAGGATTAAATTGACACACCAAATGACCACAGCACAAAGAAACATTTACAAGATACGAGTTGCAAGCAGAAAGCAAGCAACGATCACACCAAAGGGGTGCTGAAAATCAGAATCTAACAGCAGCAGCACCCGGGAAACACGGAGCAGGAAAACAAAGATGGGTCCTGGGAACAGCCACCAGTTTGTGCACAGGGAATGGGCAGAAATTACCAGAATATTCCCAGCATGGGAGGGAAAAATTAAGATATCTAAAGATAGAGAGGAGTAAAACTGTGCCTGTATAGGTATGAGGATGGCATCACCTCTGTTGTGCTGAATTTCAACCACACACTACTTTGAAATCATGTAAGCTCTGAAGAAAAAACTTTAATCCAGAGAAAAACAGGCCTTCAAATACTATATCCAAGCTTATTTAGTTTTACTGACAGCTGTTAAAGACTATGATAAATTTAGTAGTTTCTAAAGCAGAAATAATGGGGGTAGCAGTGAAGTAACTCCTGTTACTGTGTTAAACAGCCAAGCTATTTTCAACCAAGGCAATGTGGATCATGCTATTTTCCAGTTCTCTTTCCACAGCCTTATTTAACAAGAACCTGAAATGCCCCAAATTCTCAAACATTACTTTCATTCACTCGCGGGAAGGCAAGTGAATGACTCAATATTTGCACAACAAACAGTTGTGTCTGTTATTTCTCTCCAGAACACCTTGTGGCCAGGCACAGGGGAACCAATTCCCAATTTCCTTGTGCCACTGGACTGCCACCCCGAGAGCCACTGGGCACCTTCCCGAGCACAGGCTCTGCAGGGCCTGGCTGTGCCACCATCACATCCAGGGCATTATAAGACAGAAGCCCACCTTCCTCAAATCCCTGGATTCTGAACACCATTATTATTTACCTGCTGCCTACTTTATACAAAAAATGAGGAAAATTCCTTTTCTTAGGAAGGAGCAGTTGTCAGCACAAGTGTGTCACGGGCAGGAAATAATGCCAGGAGAAATCAGAGCCCAGCAGTGACCCCACAGCCTGGTCAAAACCCCACAACTGGAGTTTTTACACAAATGCACCTACATCCATCCATTAATCAGTCACAGAATCATACATCAGGTAATTCTTAGCTGCATTCGATGCCAGTTTTGTCATGGATAATATGGTAGTGTTTATTTTTCTGTGTTCTCCTAAGAACTTTTCAGATGAAATGCACCTCAGTCCCTGATTATTATTCTGATTAGGGTTTTCTGTGCTCGCTGGTAGCCGCCTGCAAGCCCCAGCTCATCGGCACCTCCCCCTTTCTGATCCCACACAAGTATAATAAACCATGTTAATATTTCATACCAGTGTGAAATATGCTGGAGTATCAATTCAACATCTGCTGTCTTTAGGGTACTGGCGTCCCGCAGAGACACTTTCAATTTGTAATTGAGTTCTATACTGAATTAATCAGCAGTTTATCTTTTTTAGTAAAATAATGTCTTCCCCACTAACCTGGATTTACATTAACAATTTATGCCAAATTACCTGCCAAGGCAAGAAACTTATATGATTCGGAACTACTATTCAATAACATTAGTTCCTATATGTCATTCCCTACACGAGGAGCAGCACAGCACACATTTCCAGTGGTACAGAATTAAATCACAAGCTCCTCTCAGCTACAGAATTTCTTTTAATACTATTCCCATATTCTGAATTAAGAATGAATATGAAAATTCATTTAACTCATTGTTTCTTATGTCTGGCTGAAGTTGGGGGGGGTTTAGGGAACTGATTCTCAAAATAAAAAGGACTCAAGAGTAGCAGAGCTGTAAATTCTGCCAGGCTGCAAGTTCCACCCTGACAGTGCAATATCCTCAATTTTCCATACTGCTCCATAACACACTGAGCCAGCACCAGCAGGCAGCCAGGGATGCAACATGCAAAAGACAACAATTAAAATCACTCTGTACTCTTACTGCCTATCAAAACCTGAATATCCAGCAGTAACATGCCTGGCTTTATTTAAAGCAAATCTCTGTTCATGTGACTATTACTTTACCTCTGAAAAAAGGATAGAAAGGAATGAAGGAGCTGCACTCAGGTTTTGTGCCACTTGAAATGTTTTCCAGGATGTTTTGCCTATGTTCAGCAGTTATGGGAGCTACACAAACCGAAACAATTCAAACAGGAACACCTGCTCCTGAGAAATGCATCAAAAATAATTACCTGTCCTCCAGCTACCCTGTGCAGCGAAATGATCTCTGAACACCGAGCCCTGCTCCTGACTCGCTGCTCGGCATTATTATGGACAAAGTTTAAGTGTTACTTTCCTAAAGGTGAAGAAATTGTTGCTCTTTGTCATGCAGCAAGGCCCAATTTAAACTAAGGTAAAATTTATTTCCCTCTACATAGCCTGTAAACAGAAAACTAGAAGGTGCTACTGGGTATCACTGGTAACTCAGCCTGATATTGTCAGTGGTTTCCCACACAGGATTTGCACTTGGACACGTTCAGAGCACAGCTCAGAGCACAGCTCAGCCACTCCAGAGCACCTCCAAGCCAGCACGTTTTAAACCAGCCTTTTCTCCTGTTTAACATTACTCCCACAAAGGAAATCAATTCAAGGCACAACTCTGCAAAAGAAGGTAAGAACAGTACTAGATGTCTGGTATCAAGCAGAAATCAGGTTACCAGAATTTTAATATAATCTAAAGATTTAATCACAGCATGGTAAGTCTTTATTTCCTGGGTGACTGTCTGCACTAGCACCTGATCCTCACCCACGGAAAGTCCAGTCTCTGAAGGAGACAATAACACTGGTATGTAAGGAGAGGATGGAATCTGTATTGCCACGAGCTCTGTCAGAGCAGGCAGTGAAGATATGTCACTAACAGCCTCCCTCACTGTCACTGGGCAATGAAATAAACAGACACACAGAGCACACAAACACTAACTACTTATTTTTGCTCACAGAGTCCGATTCCCCCCCCCCCCTTTACTTAATCTCTGTGTTTGACACCACCGGGGGTTCAAGTACCTCAGGCAGGCTCTCCAGCTTAACTCTGATAGTCCGGCTTGATCTCCATTGTCTGCTGCCTGAGTTCAGCCAGCAAACCTCCCAGCAAGTGGTCACCTTCCCATGGAGCCATTAAAGCTCCGGTGTCAGCTGGTGGGATTAGCCTGCGGACTGCACACCTGAGCCCCGTGGCGGGGACACCGGCATTCTGATCAGCACCACTAATGAATCCAGAATTCATATGCAGCTTGTCAGCGCCCCTCAGCCCCGCATCACACGGATGCAGGCTAAATAAGACTGATGAGACAACTATTGTTGGGAGATTAGAGAGTTTTGACAGTTTCCCAAAATAGCTCGGTGTTATTGTCAGTAGTTAACCAACAAAAATAATTCCACCATATTGAGGGACAGTAGGAAATGCGAGCACAGAACATGTGAATGATCTGTATGTCAGCTGTTTAAAGAAGGGGGAAAGTGACATGTTTTCATAATATTTTGTACTATGCCTGATACATTTTTTTACTGAAATGAGAGGCACACAGTGAAAGTTGCATTTAGGCTACTTTTTACTTTGCAAAGGTTGCCACCTCCAAGCCCTCCTGTCTGACCATTTCTCCTTTCAGAGGGTCACCCCAGCCTGCCAGCTGGACTGCTCCTAAAATCTCCTCCCTAACCCATGTTTGTCACAACCAAACAGGTGACCAGAAGTGATCACTGCAGAGCAATCACCAAAGCAGACCTGGCCAGCGGGGCAAGGAGCACCCATCTCTGGAAGGGGAGCAAGGCACAGGATTCTGGACAGCAAAGTAAGTGCCTACACTCCAAGTGGAAAGGAGTCAGAAAAGCCTCCTCTTATTTTTAATGCATTCCAACCCCTCCACACTATGTTTGCTTTCATTCAGTAGCACTTGATTTCCTGCCACACTTAAAGTGGTATATTTACAGTCTTTTTTTATAATCTCACACTTTTGGGGTGATCTATTTTAGAAATAATTATTAAATATCTGCCACACTACCTCCTTCCATCTTTTTTCCCACCTATTCTGTGCCCCTGAACTCATTACACAAAGATTTACTTCCCTTTCCCTGCAATAGTGCTGCTTTCTGCAGCTTTTACTGATTCTCTTCCTTTTGGATCCTCTTTTTATTAAATCTGGCTGTTTTGATGAGCTACAGAAAAGAGAGGAAGTTACAAGCAGCCTGTTCCCTTGCTTAAACATGAAGCTCTTGTCAGAAGGCTACAACATGGCCTCGCTGTACATCAAGTCATTCTTCTACAGACACAAAGCTTCTGCTTTTCAAACAACAGAAGTCAAATACCAGAAGAAAATATATAATACCCCCCCAATCTCCCTAGGAATTCAGCAGCCACAGTACAGACAAACCCAGAATTCCAGCATTTAATCCTGTAGACATTTTTCCCCGAGATCTGATGGTTTCCACATCCACTGACTCGGAGTATTTCGTTACTGTTGTTTAACACCAGAAGGCATGAATGCATTTGCAAAGTCTGACTGTCAGGTTTAAAAACCATGTGGCTACTCTATTGAAAGAAAAATGGGCTGCAATGAAAGATCTAAGCTCAAAACACTCTATTAGATGTGCTGTTCTTCCACTTATGTTTTTTAAGGTAGATCTATAGCTGCCCACATGACAGATTAATATTGTTCCACAGTAGTTAGGTGCTTGGCATTACATTTTTGAAGCATCTACAGGCCTTCAGGGCTGAAAGTGTTCACATCTTCAGCAATCTATAATGGTTCCTCTAGAGGCCAGCACTTGCTTCATAATGAAACATGCCTCCATAAATCAGAGTGCAGAAGTGGCACTTGGGTACGTCACCATCTATCTTAGCAGTTTCTCTGAAGGATGTTGGGTAAAGATCATCTCCCAGTGTTGCAACCAGGGAAAGGACCATCACAGCTGGCATTGATAAAGCATGTGCTACTTAAATCTGAAGACACACTAAGTCTATGGAAAAAAAAAAAAACAAAAAAACCCAAACCACATCCTGCTGGTGTTAGCACGCCTCAGGCAGTGGTAGAAGCCTCAGCAACTCATCTTCAAAAGGCAGAGAGCCAGGGCTCTAGAAACCTGCAAAAATTGGCTAAGCCTGCAGTCTTCTTTATTTTATTATTTTATTATTTTTTTTTTAAGTTGAGCATCTTCAAAGTCTACGATTCTAACTGTAGGGCACAGCAGCTGCCACTGCAGATTTGATCCTCTCAGCTTTTGGCAGCTCTCAACTTGAAATTCTAGCAAAAGAATTTTTCAAGTTGCTATTATTGCCTGTCATGGATTTATAAATATTGTGCACTATCTGCTGTGGCATGGCTCTCATGGGACACCAGTGCATGCCAAAAGCGTAACAGAATGAAAAACAGTTCCTATTCTTCAAATAAATGCTAATTTTTTTTAACTGTGCTCACACGATGCGTTTGGTGATCAGCTTCAATAGTACAGAATATATATCAGAGGCAAAAAAGCTGATTGTCTTTTCCAGTAGTATTCAGCTGCTACTTTCATTAAGCTTGTTTAATTACATTCCAGATGCTAATTTGCAAGTCGATACCAGAGGGTGCAGGACAGTTTGCCTTTGAATCATTTCTCTGTGATGTGCTGGTCTTGAAGCACACCACTACCCTCCAGTAGCCCTAGCAAGATATCCTGACAATTAGTGCAAAAGAAAGCAGTATTGATCTTGACAGGAAAATATTAATCCTCTACCCATTTTATTAAATTAATCTCCAGGAATTTTAAGTTTATCATCATTGCCATTTCATAGCAAATTTTATGTAAAATATACACAGTGTACTTCAGATGCAATTTGTTTTAATTTCACTAGAAATAGCATTTGTTGTTTCATTGCGTTACTGGAAAAAACCCACGTGTGACTTAGAAGGTAAATATTTTCAGCTGAAATCCATAAAATTGGAAGCATTTAAGGGTACAGTTGAGCTTTGGCACCTGAAACTCTCCTGGTTTATTTAAAGCAATCACTAAATTGTTATTGGGATGTCTAGCAAACACAAAGGAAGGGTTAAGGTGCATGCAAGTCTCAGAGATGTAAATATCTGTTTCCACAAATTGGTGGGCTGCATTTTACATGCTTGTTATAGCAGAGTATCTGCTGCCATTTATGGTTGTGCACGAAGACAATTTAATTAGGCTGACCTTTCTAAGAAAAGTTGGAGATTTACCAATTTTTGGTGCCTTTTTTGGTAGGTCTTACACGAAATTACTTAAAAAATACAAGCTTGAAGACTAGCTGAGAATAAGCTGGAATTTTCAGTTTCACAGCACAGCTCTTTGACATTTGTCTCTTTGAACGTGGACTGTTAGACAGTAGCTGTTGATTCCAGGGATTTGTAGCCCATGTTTTCAGAATGAACAGCACACATGCCAGGAGCTCAGTCACACCAGAGGCTGGAAGACTCCATCATTCTCACAGTGGCACGAGGAGAGAGGAAAAGCAGTAGAGAGTCTACCTCTACCTAGTGGCTCTATCAGCCATCCAGTGTAAGGCTACTACAGAAACATCTTAGTGCCTGTTAAAAATATTCCAATATTTCTGATAGCATTTATAAATAAACTAGAGGCCAGAAGTCCAGTCTCTCCAGGTTTTGCCCAAACCCCTGCAGCAACACAAAATCCCGGGTTTACTGAATTTTTGTAATTTTGCACACTTACAGATATTTCATATTGCTGAAGGAATAATTGGAAAACTGCTTATTACTAACTCTTCAGCAGTTTAATGGAAACCCCCCCAAAACAAGGTAGGGTTTTTTAAACCCAACTGGTATTACATGTCACGTTTCTTCAGGAGGTGTCACATGGTACAACATCACTTTAATTGACCAACTCTGGAGAGGAACTCTGTGGACTTATGGGACCACCACCTGAAAATACAGGGAGGAAACAACCCACAGCTGGGGCAAGACAAAGGTGAGGAACATCTGAAGACCTTTTCTCAAGTAAATCAACTTTCTCCTTTTCCATGTTATTCAGTGACACTTAATAGCTGCAAGATTTGTTCTAGCTGCATTTTAGGCTGAAGCGACAGCAACAGTTAATGTTACAAGTTATTTTTAATAGGTTTCATTTTCAATTTTGTGTTCAATTCTTGTTTTTTTTCTTTACCATGCAATTATTAATCAATTGGAATAAGAATGATCATTCACAGAAAGTCTGAAGAGATTAATGTGGTTTAAAAGAGAGCTTGACATTACTGAGGCATTTTAGGAAATACGGTTACAGAAAGCCCTTTAATTGTTTGGGGTTTATTTCCATCAATTGTCTGCAGATAACTGGATTTTTCACTGGTCAGTTTAGCAGGCACTGAACATGGTATAACTTAGGGTATGGAAATGCTACAGATAATGCAAAAATAATGTACTGCACACATTCCTAAGTGCATAGCTTTGCACTGTGACTTTCCAGCTTTTAACTCTCCTGAACGATTTTCTATAACGCGCAACCAAACCTCTTCCAATTTCTATCATCAGCAAAACAAAACCAACCCACAACCTTATAAATCTTCTGATAACCAGCTTTTAAGTAGGTATTAAAAATAGAAACGCAGTTACTAGGTTCTGAAGATAATCAACCAGAAACCTACTTGGTTTCATGTAATACTTGAACACTTTTTGTTGATTTTAGAGTCACGCATTCTCCTTCCAAGGCAGAGAGAGGACTGACAGAAACAGCAACACTGACTACGCAAGGGCTGTGCAACTCCTGAAGTCAACTGTCATCAGTAAGTTGTGTGGTTTTTTCATATATAAATGTGCAAGAACCTATATGTCTTTAAATTTATCTTATCCATCAAATTTCTGCAGTAAGCTGACATTAGTACAGGGAAACGAGAGCAGATTTAACTTTTTTAAAGCTTCAAATCTCTTCAATTCTTATGATCATGAGGATTGAGGGAAGAAACACTGAGGTTTTAAAAAAAATACCAAAACCATTTCTTACCTCCATATCAGGTTTGTATTTATCTTCAAATACTGCCATAGCTGCCAATGATCCAGAACCTACGGTAACAAAATTAGGACACTTATTTAGCCAGTGTATTTAGGTACAGTATATTTTTAAAGGAAAAGATAACAAGTATCAGCAGCATGAACCAGACTGAAGTCTACTTTAGCTTACTACACACTCTAAAGTGTCTACTCTTTATGTCCAGCACCTAATTTAGTCCTACATTTATAACCAGTGTACACAGACTATCGTGGTCCCTGCTCCAACTGCCTTTTTCTTTTTGCTGTTTTGAACACTAAAATATGAAAATGAGGTTGGAAGGAGAGTCAACTGAACACCACAGTTTGCAATTCCTACTCCTCCACTGCTCCTGCCCCACTTGTGTGCCTGGCCAGGTTAGAGGGTATGTCACTACCAGTGAGACACTGGGGATGAATAGATTGCTCTAACGAGCTGCCCTGGCACAGTCACCTCTACCCGTGGGTGAGCAGAGCAGCGGTGGCAGGGAGCTGGCTGCTGCCACCCCCCTGCTGCCCACTGCTCTGGTAGACACCTTGGTACCCAGTTAGTTTGAGACATTATTTTTAGATGGAACAATAACAGCTGAACAGACAAAATGAAAGATACAGACCCACGAGTTTAAGGTTAGTTCTCTCAAAGGATGCAGTGCAAGTGCAGTCATGGAGCAGAAGCCTCTACCCAAAGCACAGGGAACTGTGGGTGTTAGAAATGTGCTTTCCATAAATTAATACAAAAAGCACCATGATACTATTTGGAACAGCAAACTTGCTTTGTTCAGAGTCTGCAGGAAGATCTCTTGTCTGTCTGTGGCCCTATCCATATTTCAGAAAGCACTACTTTTGGGGAGTGAATAAAGTTACCTGCAATTTTTTACTCCAATTAGAAGATTTTTTGGCATTTATTACTTTTTAACTTGTTTTGCATACTGCTATCTGTTTAGCTGGGTCACAGGGAAAGCCATATTTTCTATTTAAAATGATTTGTGTATATCGCTTGACCACCTCAATGGTTTAGTGGAAGAAAAAGGCAGCGATTAAACAGTTTCAAATGAGGTGTCCTGCTGATTTTATCAAGTCTGCTGAATGTATAATGAAAAAGGAGAAGCTGACAGTGACACTGTTGAGAAAATACAGACTACCTTATCTGAACCATTTAAGGAGGTCCAATTATAGATCAAATTTAAAGGGTAGAAACAGCAGATTTACAGACACAAATCAATGAACATGGTAATCCCAATGAATATGACAGATACTCCTGTTACAGAATATTGCTGTGGTTGAGGATCATTACCTTTACAGTACCAGATACATCACATCTAAAAGCAGTAGGACACTCGAAGAGTGTACTTGTATTACAGGCAATGACTATTCATTTACACCTCGGAGCAATACACAACTCCATTTTTTAAATGCTGAAACTGGGAATAAAGGAGATTTTTTAGCAACTAGCAGCAGAAATGAACTGCTGATACAAACAGCTGGTATCAGAACAAATCACAAAGGAAAAGAATTTTACTGATCCTTCAAACAAGGTCAAAATAAGGTGTGTTCCAAAACAAATATAGGACTCGAACAATAAAATAATAATTCTTGTGCAATGACACAGGAACATTTCTAATGGGGGGAGGGGAAAAAAAATCTGAGCTATAGTCTCAAACTAAGGCCACATTCTTGCTACACTCAAGTGAAGGCCTAAACAGAGTGGGAAGCCTCAAAACCAGAAAACATCCTGCCCTTGGATAAGGGTTCTCTGAAAAAAAATTAAGAGTCTAAAGACTAGAAAACACACAAGAATCAAAGGTAGTATCTGACGGAAACCACTACAGTAGCTACCGAACTAATAAAAAGTAGTCTTCATTTCTTAAAACTTCTACCGACAAATAAATATTATCAGTAACACTAATATTGCAATATTCTCATACATGGCTCAGACTGGATAATTGCTCCAGCTCCTTCCAAAAAGTTCCCAAGAGAACCTATGGGCAAAAACTCGGTGACTTATAAAGGAAAAAAAAGAAAAAGGCAGAGGGAGACAGGACAACACCTTATGCCACATTACATGAAATCCTTTATACTTAAAGAATTATACTTTTAATTATTTATCTCACTATGCTACCAAGATGGAAATAAATGCCAAATCTAGTATCGACTTTAAACGAATGCAAACAGTTCTATAACACAAGTTCAAGGAGTTGTTTAAGTCTAAATTAAGCCTAGATGTAGACATTTGCATCTGAAAACCAAGATCCCAAGGAGGCTCTAACAGAACAGGAAGTGAAGCTGGAAAAGCTGAATAAACTCGTTTGTATTTTTTCTCTACTACTTATAAATCCCAGACATAAGCTTTCTAAGCTTGCATTTGAACAGTGCCTTCCAGGAGTCTCACTGCAGCTAAGCATTCCCTGGCAGAACAGATTTCTGTAATCTTGA
The DNA here is from genome assembly GCA_013401335.1 of Brachypteracias leptosomus. Taxonomy (NCBI): domain Eukaryota; kingdom Metazoa; phylum Chordata; class Aves; order Coraciiformes; family Brachypteraciidae; genus Brachypteracias; species Brachypteracias leptosomus. The sequence continues at coordinate 31,798 of VYZX01030192.1, forward strand.
GCAGCACAACGCGAGCTCTTTACTCTTACTAGCACCAGGTGTAAACACCACCTTTCTACCAACACAAATAGAGGTATATTTGTGAGTTTCTGCATCCAAACAAATCATCTGCTGCTTGCCAACAGCAATCTGCCTGTTTCCAAACACACCCATCACCTGCATCTATTCACTTGTAGCACATGGACCAAGAGACCCCTCAGCCCGTTGGTGCTGCAGGGGACCCAGACCCTGTCACTTCACCAGAAATGTGGAGAACCAGCAATGGACAGCTGCTCACAGGCACAGGTGTGAACTTCACCATCCAAATACTACTTGTCAGATCCCACATGCCATCCAGACAGCCCCACAAGGTTCCAGGCAGCTCAGCTGACTTGTGAAAGCTGTGCATTGTAACAGCAGAGCTGGCAATAAAGTCGGTGTGCTTAGCTAAACACTGCAGGCAGGGCTTGCTTATTGCACTACCTATAAAAGCACAGAAAAGTTAGATGTTAAGGGTCTAGGGAGAACTTGTTCGTAGGTGGGGAAACAGCTCTTCTCTTGTCCATGCCTTCAGTGCCCACCAATAACTCATTTTTAACAAGCATGCTTTGCCCGTACTTAGAAACCAGCTTAACAATTCCCAAACAATGTCTGGAGAAAGATAAAATCCAAGCAGTGCAAAACACCATCCATTAATTAGGGATAGATGTTCCCACCATATACACACAACTGATTTCAATCACTACCAACTCAACACTGCTAAGAGTAGTTCAACCTCAAATCTACTGAAACATTCAGGAAAGCTCTGAGGTAATGTGTCACTAAAATAGTGCCTTTAACTGAGCTCAGGTAACAGCAAACCAAGATTTATCTTAGATAGCTTCAGTCTGAATCCTTAACAACCCACGCAGAAATAGGAAGGTTTCTTTGTTGGAATTTTTTTAATGTTGGAAATTTACAACTATTCTGTGTATGAGCAACAAGGATAAATTAAAACAAAGTATATTTGTAAAGTCCTTACGTATTTGTAATGATATAACATTCAGGAAAAAACCTTCCAGCTATGAATGGTTACACTTCAACAGCCTTGGAAACACAATCATCAAGATAAAAATGTCATATCAATGCCAAAGAATTTATTTTGTATACAGTAAGCTACCCTTTAGAGACAAATACTCAAGACGTATTAATCTAGCATCTAAATGTATAAAGATATTGATTGCCAAATTATAAAGAACTACAGAAACTAAGATGCAAAGCTCTGTTCTGAGGCAAGTGCTTTCAGTCTGATAATCAGCATGAACCAGGTAAACTAGGAGACCATAAGAGATGTTAATTTTTTTTTTCTTGTTTAAGAAACAGTGGTCTCAGTTTTCACAGCTAAGTTGTTACAAGATTTCTGGACTCAGCTGTAATGAGCTCACTTTAGCAATCCCACCTGGGCTTTCCTGAGCAGTTGTACCACTTCACTATTGATTTACAGTGAAAGATGATTATTGATACATAGCAGAAAAGTCCAGCTGACAATTTCCACCGGGTTCTGCACCTGCAGTAGCTTTTCTAACACAGATGGACTGGGTCTTTTTAGCCCAACATCCACTGAAGACAACTCCACACTGCTAAGCACAGTCCATTTCCATCACCCAAGGACCTGTCTGCTCCCTGGCCTGCCACGCTGGAGATGTGCAGAGCCTTGAGAGCAACACTTAGCACTTCCCCATCCATCAGTGTCAGGGCTCCCTGACAGGGCATTTATTCACACACACTCATTGTTATTCAATTTGCTGTTCACTCGAGGTAAGAATTCAGTGATCCTCCCCAGCCCCATCGATTGGGATCATTTTTCAGGCTGGTTGCTGGCTGAGGGGCAGGGTCTCAGCAGCAGTAGTGCTTGCTCTGCAGGATGACACTGCCAATGCATGAAGAGCTGATTTATGAATATGAAGCAACAGCAGCACCAGGGGACTAGCTTGAGCCACCAGAGACCACTGGAACACACTTACTATTTCCAAAAGCTCAACTACAGACTTCAAGTGCTTTAATTTTATGCATGCATTTCATTATAAGTCTTGGCCAGAAGCTTTCCTAGACAAGCCAAGCAATCAGACAATCTTGCATCGTTTGCTGAAATCCAGTTTTGTCCTTTGTCAGCATAAACAGTTTAATTTGATGTTTTCACTCCTGAGTAAGCACCGAGTATCTTTTAAACCTCCCTTGCAAGGGAGGACACCACTCTGTCCATCCACAAACACACTCCAGCTAAAGACACACTCCAGCATTTTAAACCAAACAAAAACCCAGCTCCTCAACCACCCTTCCTATTTAACACTGAATTTCCAAGAATTAACAGGCCCAAAATACCTCCCCTGATTATGATATGCATAAACTCATCTTTTTACTAAAATATATCCTAGCCACTGGAGAAAGTATCAGTATACTGGGTATAGAAAGGTAAAGGACATTTACTCTGAGAAGGGCTTTGTCTTACAGTATGGCCAAAAGTAACGTGTGATCACTGACACTGACCTGGTACAGCTGAGAGCAAATCACAGTTTAAGCTGCAATGAACTTAATGTGTTGATATTCTACTTGTTTGAATTTATTTTGCTACTATATTATTTTTGTGGGGGGAAAAGAGGAGGGCCTGGAATTTTCAGAAATGCCACATTTTGAAGGTTTTAAAACAGAGGCACAAAAGTAACCATGTACCTAATGGAAAGGGGTGACTTTATTCAGGCAATGAACCAGGAGCAGCTGTTGGTAACGAGTCTGCTACAGTTTTAGTTTGCTACGATTTTTGGTATAAGGCAACTGTAAGAATCTAACCTTCACTTTCTGTATATATCAAAGGCTAAACAATGACATCACATGACTGCTACGTGGGGTTTCCTTGGCTGAGGAATCTGCAGTTCCCGAGGTAATGGCACCATCTACGGGTCCAACACCACCTCTGCACAAGCCCTGGGAGTTCAGCACCATCCTCCTTCCACCCTTCACCAGGTAATTCAGTTTAACAGTTTAAATTCACAGTTTAAAACAGTTCAAATCCTCATTCACAGGTGAATGAGGATTTTGTACTCAGTAACACAGTGTCTTCCAGAAGATGCTCCTAAGAGCTGGGGTGCTCACACCTACTAACCTGATACTGGGCTACAAGTGTCACATTGACCCCGGCAACAGAATTAAACTGCTTTCTTGAGAAGCTCCACACAGGAGTTAAGATCAATTATTCTATGTAGCAAGTAAACCGGGTGTTGCTTCACTACAATTAAGCACTTTGAGTACAACACAGCTGCTACTTAGCCAGAATTACAGAAATTCAACAGTGCCAAAGGAAAAGCAAGGCAGCTTTTTCCTAATGAAGCTACAGCAGAACTTCAGGCAGAACACAGTTCCCCAAGTGGGACTTCACACACACCGTGAGTCAGGCTTATCTGCAAGTCAAGCTTCTAAAGAGTGTTTTTTACAGCATGTTTTTGGTAACCCCACAATTCTTGTGCTTTAAGGCATGCTGGGGAATGCCCCAGCAACTTTCCCAATACCAGTTTTTTGGCAGATTAGATTTAAATAGTATAAAAGTCTTTATATAGTATTATATAGTATTAAAGTCTTAGAAAATAAATAGAACAGTGCATCTGCCTTACAAACACAGGTACAACTTCACTTTGGAAGTCTGAAGCCTGTAGAGCCTCCAGCAAACAACGGAATTTAGGTAAAAACACTTTAAATAATAATTCACAAGATTCACCCCCTTTACCAGACAGTTGTTACAGTTCTCTGGAAGCAGCACTTACCCATGGTGACGTAGGGCAGCTTGTCAGTGGACCCATGGGGATAGATGCTGTAAAGGTGAGGTCCTGTCACATCTACTCCCCCTAAAACCAGGGAAGCACCAATGTAGCCTTGATACCTAGGAGCAAAGTTTACAAGTGAATCCAAAAGGCCACAACAAAGCCATGGTTCTTTAACACAATGTACACATTTGGAATTTTTCCAGGGTTACAGCAGGCCCATCTCTAAGGGAAGAGCTGCTGCTGCTGGCTGGGAGCAAGAGGTCCAGGAATTCACTGACACATGGTAAGTTTCAGTGCTGAACAAACACACCTGACAAGATACATTTATGCTAACAGGGAGATAATTTGGATTAGCTTTCAAGCCTTAAATGAAATTCCTGTACGTGCAATTAAGTTTTTATTTAGAGACTTCAGAGAAGACATACTCCTTTGTTTCCTCCATGAGGTGTTCTCAGCTGCTTTAACTTAAGGTACTGGTTTGTGACACACAAAATGCAAACTGCCCAGGAACACAGCCTTAGTGACTGAACTATTGTAATTTATCTCAGTCATTTGGCTACACAAAGGATTTTCTTTTCCTTGCTTTATTTCTTCTTCCTGGAGACTTTCCCATAGCTTGAACAGTATCATTAATTGAGGATGAATGGAATGGATTTAAATGTATTCAATTCATTCTGCAAAAGACAGTACTGGAACCCTTAAAAGGTTTGGAGAGCGTGCCCTTGCTCTAGGGGCAGGTTCTATGCCATGTTCACAGGCAGGAAGTTCAACTGCCACTGACTGTGATCAGTCAAGAAAGCAACTGAAATCTCAGGATAACTGCAGTATAAATTCCAACCATTCAACTCATTTATCTCACTATACCACCATCAGACTTCCATATGAAAAGCTGGGGGCTTCTGATGGTTAAATATTTTATTCTTTTTTCAAAAGAATTCATTTTGAGGTAGTGAGTCTACCACAAGCCACATGGAATTCTCCATTTTACAAGGTTACTGGTGCAGCCACCTCACCACAAAGCTACACAGCTGTTTTCATGGCTGTGGTCTACAGCTGAAGCCTTGTTGAGAAGGTCACATAGGCTGAGGAAGGATGTGCCCTCATATGAGCTCTGTTATTACCCAGTGTTTTTAACAGCATTGTTCATAAGAAACCCACTCAGTTACCTGAACAGCATCTGCTTCAGCATTCGGTTGGCTGTGACAACTCTTGGGAGACGCCCAGTTGACAGTGAGTGGAGCTCCAGATTGGAGGAGATCAGCTGAGTGGTCATGTCAGTGTCTGCTGCTGTTCCTGCACCGCAACAACTGAAAGGAATAACGAGCAATTAAGGACAAGGTGAGCACAACAGGGGAAACAAGAACTCTATGCTTATCCAGCAAGTACAATTTTCTCGCTGTGAGACTGAAGAACTTAAGTTCTCATGCTAGAACTTCCAGGAAACAAGACAGTCCATTTAAGCGCAAACGAAATACCAAAAATCCCGAGGCTGTACTGATAAATTATCAATTTAAAGCACACCTTAACATTTTCTGTTAGCAAAGGACATGGTTAAAAATCCCAGTACTACTGCTGATACCAGTACATAATAAGCAATATTCATACTTACTAGATATTAGGGGAAATGAAGTGTATCTTTGAACAGTTCTTGTCGGCAACAACCATTCCCTCAGTCGCTCTTGTATCTGCTCCGAGGATGATGCCATCCTACAGAAAGAGAGAATTATTCCCAAACCTTCCATATCCAAAGGGGACCTTTCTAGCACCGACAGTAAGACCAGCTGCAGGGCCAGGGCAGCTCGGTGAGGACTCCAGGAGCCGGCTCCACACAGGCCGAGACCCGGGGACATGAGGGATGACTCAGCACCGCAAAACCTCCACCACAAGCCGGACCAGGCCTCCACTTCGACAAGGCCGAGCGGCCTGTCCCCAGCCCAGGCTCAGGGGCGGCCGCGCCCCCACATTGCTTAGCCCCAGCCCGGGGGCGAAGGAGGGGTCCAGCCCTGGCCCCCTGGGCACCGCGAAGCGCCGGAAACCCGCACCCGGAGCCCGCCTCACCTTGAAGACGACGCCGGCGATGGTGGTGCCCGTCTTGCGGGGGGCGGGCAGCCGCTGGCCCTTGGGGGTGAGCTCGGCCTCCAGGAGGGTGTTCCTGCAACACAGGGCGGGCAGTGAGACCGAGCGGAGAGCTCCCCCCACCCCAGCCGCAGCCCCCGCACCCCGCCACCGCCCGGGCCCATTCCCCGCATCCCTCCCGCGCCTCACCGAGCACAGTTGTCGAAGCTGAAGCCGCCGCTGGGCGCCTGCAGCACGGACACCGCCGCCATCTTACCGCTCCGGCACCTGCGGGCGGTGCGTGCGCAGCGCTTCCGGGGCACGGGGCGGGGCCGGGCCGCGCTTCCCCCTCCCCGCGAAATGGCGGCGGCGGTAGCAGCGTCTGGAGCAGGGGGAGCCGGCGGTGGGGTCCTGCCCGCCGGGACGGGCCCTCTGGGGCTGCCGGGCACCCTGCGGGGGGAGCCTGGCCTCGCCTCTGCACCGGCTTGGGGACTGGTGGTCTGGGGAAGGGTCTAGAGCAGGAGTGTGGTGAGGAGCAGCTGGAGGGGTTGAGGCTGGAGCAAAGGAGGCTCAGGGGAGACCTTCTGGCTCTGCACAACTCTCTGCAAGGAGGTTGGAGCCAGGGGGGGTGAGATCTCTTGTTTCCAAGTGATGGGACAAGAGGAAGCAGCCTCAAGTTGCTCCAGGGGAGGTTTAGGTTGGATTTTAGGAAGAATGTCTTCTCTGCAGGGCTGGGCAGGGCAGTGGTGGAGTCCCCATCCCTGGAGGGGTTTAAGCTGTGGAGATGTGGTGCTGAGGGACATGGTTCAGTGGTGCCCTGGCAGTGCTGGGTTAATGGTTGGACTTGATGATGTTAAAGGTCTTTTCCAACCCAACCCTTGTATTACTGTAGCTGAAAACCAGGCCCTGTGGTTCCTCAGGAGGAGTTCCTGGTTTGTCAGATGCTCTTGGCAGCAGCAGGTGCTGCACACAGGACACACTCAGCTCTTGGGTGTTAAGCACACACAGTTTAGCACAGACCAGCCATGGGTGATGGTGTGTTCATCCCTGGTGGGGTGGGACAGGGCAGGGTCTGTCCTGGTGTGGGGCTGGAGGTGTCTGAGCCCTGGGCAGCCTGAAATGAGCGGTGGCAAAGCCTGAGCAGGCAAATCTCAATTTATGTCTAACTTACACTAAGCAGTTGATGCTGGTCTGTCCTGCACCACTGCACCTGCCTGACCCTGGTCCTCCTCATCCACCTGCCATGATGTGCTCCAGTGATCCTTGGTCAGGAAGGTGCCGTTGGTCCCTGGGAACAGGACTGGTCAGAGCAGGGAGGGACTGGAACAGAGGAGATGCTCATCCAGGCTCTGACTTTGCCTTTGTCTGTAAATTTGGGCTGTCTTGGTATTCCTTCCTTTGCCTTTGTTTTATTGCATTTAAAATGGAGGTAATTCTGTGCTGACTGCGTTGTAGGACTTGTCTAATAGAATTTTTAAAAAAGCTTTTGAGACTTTCAAAGAGAACAAAAAGATGGTGAAGGATGAAAAAGGAAAAACCCAAATTTTTATGTTTTAGATCTTACAAAGAACCTGTAATTGCATGAGAAAATGGAAACCTGCCTAAAATTGCTGTGCTGTTAATGTAATGGCTACGTGGTGAAAGAAAAAGGAGAAAGGCACCTTTTTGAAATTGGGGAAGCCCTGCTGTATGTCAGGGAGGTTAGTAACATCAATTCGGTAGTTTCTGGGTAAACTGTTGACCTCCATTTTAACTTTTCCTCCAGCTTTCTGACCTGTTAAAAGGAGTGCCCCAATGTGTCTGTAGAGGAAAGATCTTGTAGCAAATCTCAATAAAGAGTGTGTTTTAAAGCAAGGCAGACTTGTAGTGAGATTTTTTCCAGAGTCTACTACGTATCTAATTTGCTTTCTAGATGTATATGTGCCTGAAATTAAATCTTGTTGAATAAATAGTAAAATGTTATTTGTTCCAGATGTTAAATCTTAATTAGATGAGACTGTCTCTCTTCTAGAACAAGCCAAGAACCTAAGTATTGTGTTGGCTTCTTGCCTGAAGGAAGCTTTCCCCAAGTGTTTCAGCTACAGAGTTGTCCTTCTTGAGGCAGTGTGTGCTCAGGACGTGCTGTTGTTGGCCAAGAGGAGCAGCCCCACGTTCCATTCCAGGAGGAACTGAACCCAATTAGCAGATGGCCTAAAAATGAAAGCAGAGTCCCATGTGTCCAGACTGAGCCTACGTGCCTGCAGCGTCCCTCCTAATTACTTAAAAATGAGTGTTCTCCATCAGTGTGTTGCTCAGGAGAAAGTATGGGAACAAAAATGGGGTGGGTGGGCAAAGCTACTGTGGGATGTCTGGTTTTTCCTCCAGTGCTCAGGAGTATTTGCCAATGGGAGGGAACAGAAAGAGCCACGGGGGGGCCCAGGTGAGGCTTTACCTGCCTCTCATGGTGTGGGGCACGATGTGCTGAGAGCACTTGTTCCAACTCACCAAGACCATCTTTAGAGAAGCACCCAGAGAACCTGCACTCTGCTCTTCTCCCCCTTCTCCCAACCCTTGAATGACTAAAATCCCATTTTCCTGTACAGCAGTTAGGCTGGGAACCTGTCTGAGAGGAAGAATATCCTGCTGCCAGATGCTCTTTTTTTTATTCTAACACAGTTGTTTATCTCTCCACTTGATAAAGTTAAAATAAACAGTCCCTGGGGTGAATTACAGGCGTCAAAATTAGATTGGCATACAAACTGCAGAGCAGTTGGTGGCTGGGAGTCTGGGGAAAAAGGAACAGCAGGTTTTAGCTAGAGGGGACAACAGCTTTATTTCCCTCTTGGTCCTTGACAACCAAGCAGATGTCCTACAATTATTGTTCTACCTTCTGGTGATGCAGTGTCTTTTCCTACCCTCCCAGGTACACGACTGGCTCCTCTGCAGATGTGCAGGTACCTCTCTCCCCAGCTCAAACATCTCAGTGCACCTCTAGCTCCATCTATTGCTGGTTGGTGGCTGGATGAGCTGCAGGCAAACACTTGTGTCTCCTCAACTTTACAGAGACCTGTTTCCAGTCCCATTTCTGTAGAGACAACTGATGGTCTAAGAAGAAGATCTTTTGGGAACATTTTACACGTTTCACACCCTTTGTGTTGCAAACTTTGCAAATTTCTGATGCCCTCCACTGTGCACAAATGTCTTGTTCTTGTTGTCTACAGCCTTTTTGAGGCCTCCAGTGCAGATGTCACCAGGACCACTAAACCCTGACAGGTGCCCTGCATTCCTCTGGACAGATGATGGGGTAATGGGTGGTGTCATTGGGCACAGCCCCTGTCACTGGATACCCTCTGCACTGGGTTGGAAGAGCCATAATGTGATGGTCCTGCTCTGAAGAGCTTGGTAAGTCTAAAAGAATTTACAAGAAAGAAGATTGGGAGAAAGAGTGTCAAGATAAGTGATTTTTGAAGGTTCTGGGCCTCAGGAGAGGTTTTATCTAACAGGACAGAGTGCTGGGTAGGGGGTTTCCACTGTCCCAGCACTCTCTGAGGGAATATCTTGGCACCTAAACCTGTTTGCTGGAGGTTTTCAAAGGACAGACAGACAACCCCAGCAGCCACAGTCAGCCCAACATGTGGAGCTCTGGAGCACACCAGTGAAGCCTGCACTGCCAGCAAACCAGCAGGAATCCCAGGAGAGCACTGGTGGGAGTGTGGAGCCCAGTGACTGGTGCCTGCAGCCATTCAATGAAAGGTGAGAAATCACTGTGGCACACGTGTGTGAAGTGACAGAGAAAACCAAGAGTGGCATTCTGTGCTGTGAGCAGCCACACTTGTGTCTGCTGCATGAAACCAGAGTGGGACTTGCCCAAGTAGCCAACAACTCTGTGATGTCCCAAGGTGAACTTGTGTTAGGAGTGGAGCCAGGCAGGGAGAGCAGCACTGAACTGGGGAATAAATGCACCATGTGTCTCTCCTGTTCCAAACCACTCTAATTTCAAACATCTTGCCTCAACGACGATCTGTTAACAAGCTGCAGGCCAAGAATCTGTCAGAAGAATTTAAATACAATTCTGACAAGATCAGAACTAGATAGACTAAAACTTTACAAACCTGTGGTTAAAACAAAGCTCGTGAGTAAGTGCTTGCCTGGGCTGGGACAGGGGATCTCTCAGGGATCTGCTTTGTTCTGCAGCTAACAGAGGGAGATTTAATTGAGGTGTTTAAACTCATTACAGGAAATAGAGTTGACCTGAGTCTAAGATGTCTTCATTATTTTGTCAAACTGAAGGGAGAGGTTGAAGCTGGGAGCAGACAAGGGGGTGATGCCCTGAAATGTGAAGCAAGTTCCCAAGAGTTTCTGAAAGAGCCATTTTCTGAATGGGAACAAGTTGCTGTCAGAGGTGTAGATGTATGGAACAGGCTGTGTCCCTGCAATGGAGGGGACACATGGAGCACACGGGGAGCCCTGTGCTTGCTTTCAGCTGTGGGGCTGGAAACTGGAGGAAGCCCAGTGCTGATCTCGTGCTATTTTCTAGCATGATGATACTCAGATCATTATGCTACTGTCTATCACTTGTCAATACTGTTTAGAAGAAGTGCCTGAATCTCTGGTGTTCTGTTGACAATTGCAAAAGTCCTTCTGTTAGTAGTGTTGGAATCAAGTTTCAGCTTTATTTAGGTTCTGGCAGAACAAGCTGGCAAAGCTGCACGAGTTGGAAGAGGAGGAGGAGGAGGGTTTCAGGTAGGAAGAGGTCTCTGTGCCACTCTCCAGTGTGTTGTTGGGTGCATGTATTGATGTTGCACAGTGTGGGAGAGAGCAGAAATATGGAGAAAGCTCTTTGCAGATGCTTGTGCTCCAAAAGCATTGCTCCAAAACCTGGGAGGCACCCAGGGCTCAGCCAGACACCACACTCTTCCTCTTCCTCACGGCTGTATCTGTGTAAGTTGCTGTGGAACTGCTTGTGTGGGTTGTTTGCAGACCCTCCCTCCTGTCTTGTGACTGACGTGATTAAATCCAGTGAAGAGATGGTTTTTCTATTGCCAGGTTCCTGCAGCGAGATCTTGGGCCATCTGCTTAATGGTCTGTTGTGTTTCTGGTGGTGGTGCAGCCCTGGCTGGGGCTCTGCTGGCGTGCAGCAGGCACGTATGGAAAGCTTTACCCTTCAATGTGAAAAACGGGAAAGACAGATGCAATCGGGGTCTGATCTTGGTCTTGTACTTTTCCCTCTCATCTCTCATGAGCTCTCTCGCTGCTGCCTTTCCTCAATCTGCCTGAGCACCAGAGCCCCTCTTTTTACTTGGTAGAGGAGACACTGTCCCCCAAAGCAAGCTCCCTGCCTCGGGGCTGTTCCTCAGGATCTCCAGAGGGTATAAACCATCTCCCCAGGGTGTTTGTCAGTCTGAGCCTGTGCATAATGACTGGCCCCTTTGCTTCAGTGTGCACCACACAGGAGTAAACCCTTGTGAGCTTTGTGCTGGCTGTGACCACAGGTTGAAGTAGATGCACAGTGGGTGTCTGGTTAAACAAGCAAAACCCCTTCATTAGAAAACTGGGGAAAGGGTATTAGAGAGATTTAGTGTTTCCAAGATGATCAGAACCACATGTCCTGTCTTGCTAGTAGGAGGATGGGAGATTTAGGAGGAGTTAGTAGCCTGAGAAGAAAAAACAAAGATGAATAATAAAGGCAGGTCCTATTTTTTTTCTATTAAAAGTTTCTAGGCTACCCAGATTTGTTATAAATGATGGCACTAAATAAGCAGCCGTGCCCAGGCTCCCCTGAAAGGCTCCCCAGTATCAGCAGCTGATGCCCTCCTGCACAGGGACACAATGGGCTCTGTTCCTCCAGACAATACACCTGTCATTGGGAAACAGAGAGCTGGCAATTAGCAGGGGAGGCTCTGGGCTCTGCTTTCATCCCAGACAATAAGAAGGGCCTGGAAGAGTGAGATTAAGGCTGGCGTGTCTGCAAGGGATGGCTGAAGCAAACCTCGCTGAGACTTGGGGGCATTGCAGAAACAAACCCAACAAAATAAACCCCCTGGTTAAACCTAGCTCTAGAAGCAAGTCTAGAAAGCAAAACAGCACTGGAATAGTGTCATTGGCCTTAGAAATCTGCGCCTGGGGTTGTGGAGGGAAGATTTGCTTCCCAGCTGAGCTGTGGTGTGGTTTTCAGTGGGGTATCATAGGAAACAAACACCAAGCAGGGTTCTGTGCAGTGGGGCTTCTGCACTGCTGAGCCAGGACTAAGCACCAGCATCCAGGGAATGGAGCTTTTTACCCAACTGATGCAAGTTCTAAGCCCTGGGCAATAGTCTGGACTTGGGCTTGTTAAAAAATCTCCCAGATTATTAACCCTACAGAGGCCCTGAAAGCGAAGCAGCAACACAACTAGTGCCAGCTGCTGCTTGTGCCCAGTGCTGGTGTTGAAGGGGAGCAGATGGTGGCCTTGGCCATGCTGGAGGGAGCTGTTAGAGTCAACTAGTGTGGTCAGCAAGTCTCAACCTCTTTTCTGCTGGTGCAGGGGTTCTTCCAATCCACAGGCATCAGGAAAGCCGCAGAGGTAAATTAAAAAAATCTTTTCCTTGCTACCAGTCCCATCTCCCCAGGGGTATAACTTATGATGGCCACAAAGAGTGTCTGCTGAGGGTCTGCAGTGCTTGGTCCCACGCTTCCAGCAGTGCCCAGCCAGGGAGAGGAGACACCAACATTCACTGCAGAGCTCTATTTGAAGCTGATGAGGTGAGTTTCCAGCCAGGGCAGGCTGCTGCTGGCAGGGGCACGGTGGGGTGAGCTCTGCAGGGTGAACTGGGGGGTTGCTGGCACAGTCAGGCTCCTGAGACCTGTGTGCTTGGGTCACTCTGTCCCCTTGGGGACGTGTGGCTCTTCCTGCTTGTGAACCTTGTGCCCTCTTCCCTCAGCTTCCCCAGGGACATATCCCTGATGTGCCAGACTCTTGACATGGAGCCTGTAGCAGCAGGAAGTTTGGTCAGCCCTGATGTGACAGACTTAAGGAGAGAGGGAGAGGAGCTGAGAGAACTAGACAAACAGTAGCGTGGCCAAACGTGCAGGTGTCTGGCCATAAAAGCAAATCGGTGCAGACCTTGAGTGTGCAGAGTAGAGATGCTTGTTTGGAAACCTGGAGAATTAGCATGAACACGTGTCCTGAAGAGCTGCGTGAGATTTCATCCACGAGCCAAAGTCCAGAGAGCAGATAGAGCTGCTGGCTTGGTCTGGCTACAGACCAGCCTGGGGGTGACGTGAGCACGCAGGTGAGGTGGTGATGCTGTCACTTTGTCCAGAGGAGGTAGAAGAGTTGTCTAGATTTTACCAGGCACTGCTGGTTCTGATAGATTGATCCATGGGAGAGTGATAATGTGTGTTAATGACCTGCTTGGAGTGGCAGCCATGGGATGTCCTGGACTGAGTCTCTGTCAGCTGGATCAGCAGAGGTTGTGAGGTGACCCATCACTGCAGTGCAGTGTTAATTGCTTCCTGCCTGCTGATGAAGCTGCTTTGGGGAGAGCTGACCTGGAGGTCCCACAGCGGCAGAGGCCAGCAGCCATTCAGCCCTCTGGAGCTCCTGGGACAGCAAGCTCCTGTTTCCTTCACACATGGGAATCATAGGATGTATTGGGTTGGAAGGGACCCTAAAGGTCATCTGGTCCAACCCCCAGGAATCTCAGAGGTGTGGGAAGGAAAGGGAAGGGACCTTTAGCATGGAAGTGTCCATTCCAGGGGTGTGTTAAATATACAGACAGAGAACACACTCAGACATCCCTTAGTCCTGTTCCTGTTTCAGTGCTGGACTGTCCGGTCTCAGCCTTAACTCTGCCACAGACTTTGATTTGTGGAAGCTACAAACCAGCCGTCTGTAAAAGCAGAAGTGGATGGCATTTGATGAAAGGCTTTGTTACTGGGAGTAGAAAGCAGAAGCATTTTGGCCCCCCAGAAGCAGCTTGGAGTTTTAGTTTGTGCATGTGAGAGACATCTGGGCTCTGTCTGTGCTCATAAAGGAAGCGTCTGATTTAAAGGCCCCTTTTCAAGTAGTCGGCATTAGCCAAGAGAGAAGCAGCAACTGCTTCACTTTTCTTTCTGAATAATAAGCAGTTGGGCAGGCAAAGGTGGTTTGTTAGGCTGGAGACTCTGTGCTTTCAGTTCCTTTCAGAAGCCAAGAGAAACGTCCATATGCAGATAAATAAGGGCGCCATGAAAGCTTTGAGCTGCAGAGGCAGTGCTGGTGTCAGTGTGAGGCATCAGCCCCAAACAGCAGCTTTTGAAATCCTCAGCTCTGTGGAAGTGTAGGATAATTTGAGATATGGCAGGCGTGGCACTTTCACAGCCCCAGTGAAAGGAGACAAGTTTGCTTCTCTTCTCCACGTGCCTCCCAAGCTACTGCTCAGCAAGAGCTGTCTCAGCTCGAGCAGAATCAAATTCAAAGTCTGGGTGACAATAAACTCTGTGAAGAGGAGCTGGGTCAGAGAGAGGGTCAGCTTTGTGTGGCACAGAGAGGGAAAAACCAAATGCTGGAGTGGAACCACATCTAGAGCTGGGTCAGGGGAGTGTTACTGTGCAGGGCAGCTCTGCGAGGCACAGGCTGGCAGCACGACCGAGGGATCTCTGACACACGAGGAGCTTTGTTCCGTTTTCCATGAGTCTTGCTTAGACACATGGCTTTCTACTCCACTTGGCAAATATTTGATTGATAAAGATTAACATGTTGCCAGCCCATGTGCTGGGAAGCTCTTCCAAGGGTTGTGTGAAAGATGTGCCTGGAGGGTGGCAGCTCAGGGGGTACTGCCTGGTGAGGACAACGCGTCTGAGATGCACCTGAGCTGATTTTTTAAATTGATGGCATGTAAACAGAGCTGCATCCCATTGAAAAATAAACTAACCCAGAGTGACAGCCTCACCCAAACTGCACAGCACAATTTGCCCTTTGCTTGGCTGCTTATTAGAGAGATTTACGGGCGTTAAAAGTATGCTGGGATTTGACCATCTAAGTGTCCCAAGGTCACATGTCTGCTTGCCATGGTCTTCTTGCTCTGGATGGGCTCCTCTTAACTCTGTTATTTCTCATTTGTTTGGAGCAGCAGGAATGGAGGGTGACTTGGGGAGCTGCACTTGCCTTGAGCAGACAGCTGCCTGGCTGGGATATTTGCTTGGTGGGAATTTGTGCTGATACAATGATGAATTACCAGTGCTGGTGGGGATGGCTCTGCTGCCATGACAAGGAACAAGCAGATGGCAGTGCCCACGTGCACGAGATCCTCTGGAGAGCTGAGGGCTCCAAAGGAACATCCAGCAGGCCAGGGCTGGACCTCGCTGTCTGGACTTGCTCAGCAGCCCAGGAGCCTGCACTTTTTGGGGCCTTTTGGGTGTGATTTTAGGTGAAAAGACAATGAGGTGCTAATTATTAGCTTCCACTTGCTGGCTGTGACCTTCGAAATGCCAGTGGAGCATTCTTGCCAGAGCCTCAAGAGCCATCCTTGGTGCTAGCCAAAGCACCAAGTCTTGTTTGAAAGTCTGGTGTGTAATTACAGAAGTGAGTTCAGATTGAAATCCGAAGAACTTGTGTAAGTGGGGTTGGAAGCTCGGGCAGCATTCAGTGGGCACAGGAAGGTTCATCTCTCTGCACCTGCACCAAGGATGGCTTGTTTGTGTGGCTACAGGAAAGAGGAGGGATGCTGGAGGCCAAGGGCTGGATTCCATTTCTAGTACTACCACAAAACTGCATTTAGTGCAGTTACAAAAGGAGTTTAATTCTAAGACATGGGCATAAGTAAAATAGTTTATTATCTGCTAGGGAACTCTAACTCTCACAAACCTGATGCAGCTCTAAGTTTGAAAAACACTTGCTAGTTTTCCTCTGAAGGTCTTTGGCGTCAGGTTGGGCTCTGCCTCACACCCTCTGCTCCCTCCAGCACCGGGGGAAGGAGGGTCCTGTTCTGGCCAAACAGCAACGAGCAGCAGAACCTCTCCTGGCACTGCCATGCTGCTCGGTGGGCACCCCTTGCCATGCTGCCCGTGAGTGCCAGGCCACCTCCCCACAGGCAGCGGTCACTAAGCAGCCCAGAGCAGCTGCCTCCAAGGTCCATTCTTCTGGGAGAGATTTATTGCAGCGAGCAGAGGCGCTGGGATGTGATAATTGCCTTCGTTCCCAGACGAAGACGCTGAAGAACAAAAGCCAGTTGCCCGTGAGTCCATGGTGTGATTCAAGCATCCACTTGGAGGGAGGAGTGGGAACCGTGAGCCTGTTGCTGTGGCAAAAGTGAGTGGGCATTAACCAAAAGAGCAGCTCTGTGCTGAGGTGAGGAGCACTGCTGGCCCATGGAGGTGACCTGCACTCTCCAGCCTTCCCATCCTCCCCAGGGCAGCTGCGGGCCCGGGTTTGAGGAAGCACCAGAACCCTGAAGCTGCTTAGCGAGGGACATGCTGGAGGTGCCCTGCAGAGCTTCTGGTTTGACTCTGCCTCCCAGCCCTGCCCCTGCTCATTGTAGCTGCCTGGGTCTTTTGTTTGTCCTCCTAGACATCTCCTCCAGAGCTGACCTTCTTCACCTGCACTTCTCGCTGCTGTGAGGAGCTCTGGGAACTCCTCCACCGCCTGATTTCTCTGCCAAGACCATGTGCCAGATTTTCTGGGAAGCTTTATCGGGGATTCCCATGGAGAAGTGATTGCCTGGGAAAAAGAAGATCCCCCACGGTGCTGGCACAGGAGCGGGAGGATTGTGAGTGTCGGGGTGAGGGTGTTGGGAGTGGGGTGTGCTGGAGGAGCCATCCCGGGATGGGGATGCCCAGTATGGGATGGGGATGAGGGATGGGGGTGCAAGATGGGGAGTATGGGATGGGGGTGCGGAGGGGAGGTCTGCCCAGCCCAGCTGTGCCCGGGGGGGCGGCCAGGCAGGCACGGTGCAGGGAATGGCAGCATCTTTGTGCTCGGAGCCGGGCTGCGAGGGGCGAGGAGCCCGGGGCAGGGGAGGCTCAGGGGCTGCGGGGTGTGGAGCATCCCCGCCGCAGGATCCCGATGTCCGCCGGGGCTATCGCTGCCCTCCGGGTCTGTCGTTGCCCCCCGGCCGGTTCCTGATGCCAGCCCCCTCCCTGGGACTCATCCCACCGGCGGCTCTGCCCGGGGGACCCCCTTCCCTGGGCTCCTCAGCGCATCATCAGCCCCTTGGTGCTGGCTGGGTCCCTGGGAACCATCCTGCCCTATTTTTTCTGCCAAGCCCTTGCTCCAGATGTTCAGTGGCAGCATCTCCAGGGGTCCCTGGAGAAGGGGAGACCCGGGGCTGTGGGCACAGGCTGAGGAGCAGGAGGGTGGCAGTGCCTGTCCCAGTCAGATGAGCGCAGAGCCAAATGTCCTTCTCCTTGGGGCTTGGGGCTGTGTTGGGTGTTTATAAGGTCCCTGCTGAACTCAGTAGCCTGTTTGTGAACATATTTAGAACCCAGGCTTCAGAAGCCATCTCCTTAGTCCCTTAGCAGCAAAGTGCTTCACCGTGTGTTTTTACAGTAGGAGAGCAGAGATTACTCACGGCTGGTGGTGTCAGTGCCCAGAGATGGCTTTAGGGCTTGTTTGCACTGCAGATCATATTGCCAGTTTCCATGTTTGCGTCTTTACGTGCCCTCATCTACGACTTTACTGGATTTTATATGGCCGTGCACTCAGGCCTTCCCTTGCTGGCACAGGGGGATGTGGTGGGGGCTCACCAGAGAGTCCCGGCGCTGGGCAGGGATCCGGGATGGCTCCGTGGTGCTGGGCTGGGGGGGCTGGTGCTGCTCCTCTGTGAAAGTCTGGAACTTCTGTCTATGAGAAACAACCGGCTGGATTTTCTGGTCTGCAGGGTCTGTTCTGGTGCTATGTCAATGTGGGCTTTAAAAGAAGTGTTTTATGATTAATTTTGTTTTATCTGTTTTATGATTAATTATTCTGTATCCTGGAAACAAAAGTTAAACCAAGACCTTGAGTTCTTTCAGAAGAACTGAATTATTTTGACAGGATACTACCCAGGATGGGTGTTTTAGAGAGACTCGTTTTCTCTTTCTTGATTCAAGACTTTCTGGGGAAAGCAGAACTCAGAACTCACTCCTGCCTCTGCAGCACACCTCTAGTAATGTTTTGTTTTTCCTAGCAAAGGGTGGAAGCTTTCCAGCTGGTCAGCATGTTTAGGAGAGACTCGAGACCTGATTCTTGGTTCTTCAGCTTTCTGGTGAGTTTTACAGTAATTTTTATAATTTGAGTATTGAGATAATGTTAATGCTTTATGTGAATGTTGCAAAACCTCCTCTCCCACAGGTCAGCAGTCTGTCCAGGAGCCTCTTTGCCTTTGCAGCCCTTGCCAAGAATCAGACTTTCAAAGGTTAGTGTTTTTATCAGCACTTCAATGTGTTCTTACAAGCAATATTCAGCACCAAGAAACAATGCATAGAAAGCGGTACAAAAAAAGGTGAAAAAACTTTTTCTGATACCCTGTTTCGTGCCTGAAATTATATTTGCACAGCTGAGTGTTTGCTTGGCTATGCAGCGACTGTTTAAGGCCAGGTAAGTGGTGCCAGTCTTTGTGCCCCTGCTGCTGCAAACCGAATAAACAGATTATTTGTGCTTGCAAATTGCAGAGGCAAATGCAGAAGGTGGTAGGAGCTGGGAAGTGGGGCTAAAATGAGAGAATTTGGTCATGCAGTGTACGTGGCACCACAGAGGGTTGGAGAGGATTTCTGCTCCTCCACGTTGCACGTGTCTTTCTCCAGGTTTTGCTCCTGTCACGATTGAGACCTCGAGGCACACGTATGAATATGTGGCCACTGGCCTGGACTGGTGGCACGCAGACAGATACTGTGAACAGCACTTTGCTCAGCTGCTTCTTGAGCCCCAGGACAGCGAGCGAGCTGCCCTCAGCTCTCTGCTGCAGTCCCACCACATCTCAGGGGCTGTCTGGCTCAGTGAAAGGGATGGTGTCCTGCACAGACCCAGATGGAGGCGTGAGTATGAGTGGGCTTGGACTGTTTGGAGACATGTTCACTGCTGGATCTTGTTCATGCTAAAAAATTTATCTGCCTGGAAAAGTTGCCACTCGTTTTGTATTGCACAGACAACTGGTCCCAGCACTTCAGCTGGTCACTGCCCAGGTTTCCTAAAGCATTGCAGCAGAAGGGAGCTGCAAAGGGGCTCCCCTGCTCTGTCCTCCTGGGACGGTTCCCTGTCAAGCAGGTCTGGCTTTGCTCAGCCTCACCATTTGTGCCCTGTGGGTCCTGCAGAGCAATGGTGAGAGCCAGGACCAGGAGAACAGGTGAGCCCCAGCAGGAGGGCACTGCGTGGCAGATGCCTCAAAGGTCTTGTTTGACTCTGCTCTTGGTTGCTCTACGTGGGATGCTTGGGAACTTGCTGTTCCTTCCTTATTCATTGCTTGCAATCCTATTTGTTAGAAAACTAAGTTTCTGGAAATAACACTTTCTGAAATGATGCAGTCTCAGCTGGGCTGCTCTCCTGATCCCCTCCAGGCGTGGGGAAGCAGAAGCCTTGCTGCGTGCTCATAGCATCCTTGCCTGCAGGGCTCATGAGCAGGAGACAAATGAAAGTGGCAGATGAGGCTTTGGCCCAGGCTTCTTCCTTTATGCTGGCTGAAATTTCTCCTTCTAGGGGACCACGTCGTACCAGTCCTGGTATTTGGAGACAAAACAGACACAAAGTATGTGAAGGTGCTCTCTGACTTCCCAGCACTGCCCGCAGTCACAGCCTGCGCCCACCTCCAGTGGGACACCAGGACCCAGGACATTGCCACCATCTTCTCCTACGCTGTGCCAGCCTTCATGAACGAGTTCCAGCTGCGTGGCCTTGTTGATGAGGAAGGCTTTGTTCGGTTTGCTCTCATAGTCCACGAGCACCACTCCCCATACCTGCCCGTGTTCCGTGCTGATGGACGGTGGCACCACTTCTGTGTGACCTGGCAGCAGGAGAACGGGACCTGGGCCATCTATGCTGATGGGAAAAGGAGAGCATCTGCCAGTGGTTTGTGTGCTGTGGGACCAGCTGCCTCCCAGCCCATCCACAGCCAGGGGACGTTCATAATTGGGCAGGACCAAGATTCCCTGGGGGGCACCTTCAAGAAGAAGGAATCCTTCAGTGGGAACATCACTGACCTGCACATCTGGCAGCAAGTCCTCAGTGCAGAGCAGATTGAGAAGGTTCGGTCGTGCTGGGTGGTGGAGCAAGACCTTGTGTTTGGGTGGAGATCAAATGCTCTGGAGGCTGAAAGCACCGTTCGGGAGGTGACCACACAGTTCCTCTGCCCAGGTAAGTATCACTGTCCTTGCTGCTCCAGCTCTTCTGCAGCACGGGGTCAGCACATGGGGATGGTCCAGGGAGCCAGTCCCGTCCTCAGAGAGGGAGTTTGGTGCAGTTTGTGGAATGGTGCTTCTCCTTCGTGAAGGAAAGCAGGAGCACATTCAGAGCTGGGCTGGGAGTTTATGAATCATACCTAAAAGCCCAGTCATCACTAAACCCTTGGTGGCTGAAGACCCCTGCAGTGACCCCAGCAAAGGCAGCAACCCGGGTGGGTTGGGAGCAGGTTCTGAGCCCAGCCCCTGCTCTGCTTGAGGAGCAGCTCTCAGCTTTTGTCTTCAAGGGGGCTTGTGGGCTGCTTGCAGGAGGTGTGATACCTGCTGGGGATGACGTGTCTCTGGGGGACCTGGGCCTTCTCTCCGTGTGTGTTTCCACAGGGCCTGTTGAGGAGTGCCGAGTTTTTGAAGTCGGAGGCAGTGGATTCAGCTACACGTCCTGTTTGCAGCCCTTGCCTTTTATCTGTGGCTACACAAAGGGTACAGCAGCTGATATTTATTTAGTCATTGCTTCCGTGGCACCCCCTCCTGCAGGTCCTAGCTAGGATGACGGCCAGTGATGGGAGGTCTCCTGTCTCCTCTGAAGAGACCACATGCAAACCCTGCTGTAGCTGTGACCATGCTCCAGTGGCACATGCTCTGACAGGTTGTTTTGCTGCTCTCCAGTTGAGCAGTGGTTGTACACATTACGTGGCTCCTGGATGCAGTGCTGTAAGAGCCTCCCAGCCCAGGCATCTCCAGACTTGCTGGCCAGGGGGACAGGGGGAGGAGGCAGAGGAGTGTTGGACTGTCTCTCCAGATGGGATCTTGTACTAGAAATAAAGCACAGATGTGAGGTCTCCTTGTCCTGGCTGTCCTACACACCCACCATCTGAGGACCATTCCCCAGGCTTTGAGCATGGCATGTGTTAACCAGGCTGCTGGACACCACAGCAGTGGTTGTGCTGTTCTGTTCTCAGATGCCTACCAGCAACTGCAGAGAGCTCAGCTGGGATCCAGCCCTTCCCTTGCCAGCCGTGTGAACACCCTTGCAGAGAGGACTGTGGTGAGTCCTGCAGCCCCAGCAGGGCCAGCTGACACTGGGAGCAGGCAGGAGCTGCTGGGGTGGGCTTGCTGGGACATACTGGTGCCAGTTTGAGGTCACTTTGCCAGCAGTTATGCCTGACAGCAGTGAGGACATGCAGGGCATGGCCAAGGTGTGCTGATGATCAGGAAGAATCAGGGCTCTGCACTCAACTAAAATACCTTTTCCATTGCAGATTCCTGAGAACGTCTTCACAAGTTATGTCCAAGACATGAACCTCTCTGTTGCTCTTGATGCTCTCAACATCTTGGTGACTGTTCTGAGAGAAGCAGAGACACCTGTGCTGGAGTCCTCTGACCTCCTGGTGGTGCTTCAGTTACTAAAGCAAGTTTGTGATGTGGAAGCCCAGGAGGGAGAGGAGCTGGAGACGTTGGAGCAGTTGGGCCAGCATTATGTGGAAGTGACTGAGTTAATCTTGGAAGAGCAGAACATTGAAACGTGGTCATCAGTCAGCCAGGTAATGGTGTCACCAGCAGTGTGGCCACAGCTGCTCAGCTTGTGTGTGAGCTCCTTGGCCTGCTCTATGGCCATGGGCTGAGACTTGCCCTTGCATGGCCACATGTTGCCTTTCTGGCTGTGTTCTGGAGCTTGTGAAAATGCTGCAAACATGAGCATGGAGCCTCTTTGCCAGCTCAGGTGAGGGCTGCCTGCCTTAACGTTGCCTCACTTGTTGGAGGTGCAAAGATGTTGTTCTGCAAACAAGTGCAGTCAAGTGGTGCCATCCTGGCAAACCCCTCCAGTGGTTGCCTCAACTCTTTTGAAGCTTCTCCATTTTCTCAGCCTGGATTTATGGGCTTACTCACAGTTTGTAGGTTCCTGGTGCTTTGTGGATTCCTTGCTCCCACATCCTGCTGTCTCTGACAGGGCGATGCCCTTGGCTTTATGGCTTGTGGAATTTTCCATGGGTGAGCTGCCAAGGAGCTCTCTGTCATCAGCCCCTACGCTGCTCAAACCACCCCCAGCCTTTGTCTGAGGGGTTTCCATCATCCCACCCCCGTTAGGATTTTCTCCCATTGCTTCTTCCCTTCTCACGTGGGTCTTTTGTGTCTGTTGCATGGGCTGCAGCCTTCACCTGGCTCTGGGAAATGTGTGACAGTGTCTGGCCTGGCCAGAGCTCCAGGAACCAAGCCAGGGACCTCCAGAGAGGAATAGTTCAGAGTTTACCTCATCACTTAGGGCTCCGTGGCCACAATTACTCACAGCTTCTCAGCAGTGGCATAAAACCAGCTCTGGCCCAGGGTGGCTGGTGCAAACTCTAGTCCCAGTTCCTCTTTTTTGCCAAGGACCAAACGTTGAAAAAACTCTTGTGAGCTGTGGGCAGCGTGTGCTGGTGGTGCAGGTCCTGATCTCCACCACTCTCTCTGTGTTTGCAGGTTATCAGAGGGCCCATGGCTGTTGTGGAGCTCTGTGACAGGATGATGTCACACTTGGCCCCACTGCTGAGCGCAGGGAGGACCAAGATCACCCTCCAGCACAGGAATGTGGGTGAGTGGCACTGGTAGAGCTGGGGGAAGGCATCTCACCAGGGCTCAGCTTGGAGCTTGGTCAGCCCATCTGGTTCTCAGTAGCTCTGGAGGGAACCTGAACCCTGATTTTACCCCTCCACAGGGTTGGAGATGAGGAAGCTGGAGCTGAGCAGCCAGGAGCTGAGCAGTGAGGCGTTCCTGGTCCAGAGCCCTGAGAAAGAGGGGCACGACCTCATTGAAATTCCCGCAGAAGAAATACAAAGACTGAAAGCTAGGGGTAGGTTGTGACACTCGTGCCTCCCTGGGCATCCCCTTGGCACTTCTGCCACATCTTCCTGAGCGGCAGGAGCTCTTTGCACACCTGCAGTCTGGAGAAGTGTGGGGAGGAGGTGCCCTTAGTGAGAGGGAGATGGGGCAGAAATTGTCCACAGAACAGCTTGGAGCTGGGGGTGTCCTGGACCCCAGTGTCCCAGAGCAGGGCAGCTGAAGCTCAGAGCCACCCCGTGTGCTTACACCCATCCTGCAATGTCTGTCCCTCCAGGTCTCCAGAGAGTGATGGTGAAGAACATGTGGTTTGGCTACGGCTCCCTGCAGCTCTGCCTCTCCAGCCCTGCCTCCCAGGACGTGGCTGCCTCGGATGGAGGACAGAAGTGAGTTGGCACAACCCTGCTGGGGCTGTGAGCTGGGGCTGCCTGGGTGCCATGGCACCAGCGGGAGGCTCAGGGGAGACCTGCTGGCTCTGCACAACGCCCTGAGAGGAGGTTGGGGCCAGGTGGGGTTGGGCTCTTCTCCCAAAGAACAAATGATGGGACAAGAGGAAACGGCCTCAAGTTGCTCCAGGGGAGGTTTAGGTTGGATATTAGGAAAAATTTATTCCCCAAAAGAGTTGTCAAGCCCTGTGCCAGGCTACCCAGGGCAGTGCTGGTTCCCATGCATGGAGGGGTTTCAAAGCTGTGGAGATGTGGTGCTGAGGGACATGGGTTAGTGGTGCCCTGGCAGGGATGGGGGAACGGTTGGACTTGATCTTAAATAATCCAGTGATTCTGTGGTTCTATGCACTATGGTGTCTCTTCTGCGTGCCTCTGGTTCCCCTGCTCTCCTGGGCTGGGCTGGGGCTGTTCCAGGGTCCTCTCCAGCTGGGGCAGAAGCTGCTGGAGCTGAGGTGGCTCTGCAGATGGAGGCAGAGCCCCGCTGCTCTCCCGGGAGGTCTCTGAACACTAGGTGGGGATGGCAGCCCACACATCCATCCATCCATCCCAGCACACATCCCAGCTCCTGAGTTGGACCCTTGGCTCGGTCACTGCTCTGCTCAGCTGCCAACCCCTGGGGTGCCCAGTGCCTCACCCACACCGATCCAGAAGGTTCTGGATCTCTCCAGCTGCCCTGTATAACCTGAGATCCTGTTTTCTGGGCACATCTGGTGGTTGCTGTGCCTGTGAGCAGCTTTCCCTGGCAGGTCCCTGACCACCATGGTGGGCACCGCTGTGATCTCATCCACTCTGCTCAGCGACTACCAGGAGCTCAGCACCTCTGTGTGGTACCACCTGCAGCACCGTGCCCAGGTACCCGAGGAGGGGCTGTGCTTCCCACCCACCTCCCTGGCCAGAGCTCATGGTGTCCCACCATGGCCTGGGAGGTGTTTGTCCTGTGCCTACAGACCTCATTGCAGCCTCACAGTGACCTGCACTGGGCTGCGTACAGGGCATGCACGGCTGGGTAATCCCTTCTTCTCCTCTCTGCCTGCAGGACCTGCCTAACAAGCTGGTGGGGCCCATCTGTGCCTTCTGGAACTTCAGCCTCAGGTGCCTTGTTTCAGTTCATCTCTACAGATTTGTGAGCTTTTATTTCCCCTGGAAAACCAAACATAACAGTATAAATGTAATGGTGAGAGCAGGGATCTGTAACTCTGCCTGCTTCCCATGCTGGCATCCTCCCTCTGCTGGAGCAGAGGGCTCTGCTGGGAAGATTCCCTTTGGAAAAGTCACTCCCAAGCAAGTGACCTTTAATGAGGTTTATACAACTAGGATGGAAAGCTCTACTTAATTATAATTGTTGCCTGCAACAAAGAAGTGTTGGTCCAGAATATACAACCCAGCAGCCACGCAGGACACCCAGGCTCATAAATCCTGCCTGGCACCCAGAGGTGGTTTTGGTGGATGTCACCGGGTGAGAGCACGAGGCAGTGATATATTATGGGTTGGTAATTAAGCCATTCAAGTGCAAAACCACCTCCTTAGGGTCCCTGTTTTGTCAGAGGCATGGATCAGGTTGGGGAAGGTGGGAAGAGGGTGTTTTTGGAGGCGGGTGGTTGCTGCACAAACAGTTCCACCAGCCCTGCTCTCAATTTGGTCTGTTTAAAGCAGTGGTGGCTGGGCTGTGATTTTTAATGCTCACATTGACACTAGACCTGTTTTCCTGGGTGCACAATGAGGCAAATCTGCTGAAGCACAGGATGGGCCAAAGGAAATCCTTGTGGAGACCTGTCTCTGATATCCTTGTCCTCCTTTCAACCCTGCTTCTCCTGGGGGAATGAAATTCCCACAACACTGTGGATTTCTGTTGAAGTGGGTATAATTTCCCTGTTTTCTCTGGTTTTTGCTGTGTTAGCCCAGCTGCTGGTGGGATGTGGTCCACAGCTGGCTGCTCGGTGGTGACATCTCTCCCGGACTCCACTGCCTGTTTTTGCAACCACACCACGAATTTTGCTGTCCTGCTGCAGGTGTACGAGAGGCAGGTACATGAGGAGAGGTTCTCTGCTGCTGGGTGGGGTGGGTGCCAGAGCTGTGAGCAGCCTGTGCTTCATTTTGGGTGGGGGTGTTGTGTCTTCTGTTGTTTCATGGCTGGAGCAGAGGACTGCCAAGGAAGAGCTCACACTGCAGACCTTGACTTTCATTGGATGTGGAGTTTCCTTCTGTGCCTTGATTGTTACCTTCATTTTGTTCTTGGCAGTTGGGTAAGAAAAGTCCAGACGCTCGTAGCCTTCTCTGTAGTTTTTGTTCAGTATTTTTTGGTGTCCATTGTCAGCGTGGGGTAATGTAGGTGCATGGGGAGCTGCACGGATGGTTGGTGGGAGAAGGAAGGGAGGGGAGTGGTTGTTGTCGTCCATGGGGTTGCAGGGCTGGTTGTTTCTGTGGAGATGTTCTGTATGAGCTGTGCCCACACCTGGGTGTCCATGGAAAGATCGTTATCAATGACAATGTTTACTATAAAAGCTACTCTGCTGGAGTTAATTTTTATAAAATAAATGGAGCAAAGACTGTTTCTGGATTGCCAAACGTTCTGGGTCCCTGTGGAGCACAGAGATCTGTGTTGTGAGCACTTCAGCAGCTCCCTCCAGCTCCTCCTCACTGCCTGTTCCTTGGAGCCAAGGTCTGAGCAGCCATCCCGAGCTGGTCCCCAGCACCCAGTGCTGGCTCAGCAGGGCAGTCCCCGGCCTCCCTGGGCTCTTGTCTTTGCAGTGAGCCACAGAGAGGCCACAGGTCACCCAGGCAGGGCTGCCCAGCCCAGCAAGGAGCAGGGAGAACACATGCACCCCTTCATTTGCCAGCAGATGAGACCTTCCTCTCTCCTTCCTCAGGGTCCCCAAGAACGAGCGAACAACCGTGCACAAGAACCTGATCTTTGCATTGGCTACAGCAGAAGCTCTGCTCATGTTCAGTGACCTGGCCAAGACCAACCAGGTGAGCTCACCAGAAAGTGTCCTGCTCAGCCAGAGGGGCCAGGCCTGCCCAAGTGTCATTGTCAGAGCAAACAGAACAGGAGTGTAATCCCTTTTATGAATGTTTCATAACCTGTAACTCACATCTAGCTGTGTTTGGAGAGGTGCTTACACCATTGTGCAATCTGCCAGGGAAATTCACCTCTTCTTTCTGACCAAAAAAAACAACATTCAGGAAATGTAAGTGGTTATAAACCAGTAACACAGAGTTCTGTTCCTTTCTGTGTCCTCTTCCACGGCCCAGGGCTGCATCGAGCAGCTCTGAGCTGAGAGACCTGCGAGGGAGGTCCAAGAACTGCAGGAAAAGCTGCTCTCAGCTCCCTCGTCTGTGGCTTCAGATGGTCACAAGATGAGTGTGACCTGGAGCAGTTGGACCATTCATGTGCTGCAGTTTTAAGAACTCTTCCTGGTGCTTGTGAATGTTCAAATACATTCCTGCACATCCTGCAGCGTAATTTGCAGGTCGCTCCCTTCCTGCTGACCACACACACTCAGGAGCTCCCAGAAGACTCCTCCTGAGATGGTCTGTGCTGTCTGTCCTCCCCAGGTGCTGTGTTTCACCCTCACTGCCTTCCTTCACCTCTTCTTCATGGCGGCCTTTTCGTGGATGCTGGTAGAGGGGCTTCTCCTGTGGAGCAAGGTGGTAGCAGTCAACATGAGCGAGGACAGGAGGATGAAGTTCTACTACGTGACAGGCTGGGGTACCTGCAGACTCCTCTCCTTTGAGCACTCAGAAAATGTGCCCATTTTTTCTCTAGCAGAAGTTTCAATAGGCGAGATTCCAGGAGGTTTGGTTTGATTCCGTGTGTGAGTCTGTTCCACTGCTCTGCAGGGGCTTTCCTACCTTTACATGTCAAGTTAAAAAGAATTTGTGTTATTTTTCTAAAACCAAGAGTTCAATTTTAAAAGAAAAGAGGTGAAAGTTTATGGTAAGTTCTTGTTCTTGGAGAGCATTGCTACAGTCTGCTAGTAATCAAAATATAAATAAGATCTGGACTAAGCAGCCTTTATTCTGAGTGAACCCTGTGGGGACATGGAATCCATCTGAATAAGTTTCATATCCGAGAGGAGCCTGTTCAGGTCAGTGCTCCTTGCAAAACACACACCTGGTCAGACAGGGCCACCTCTTCTAATATTTTGGGTTGTTTTATGTCTCTGATTGTCCATTTTGTTAACAAAGCAATCTGAGGAGTGAATTGCTTTGATCAGGACTCGGGACTTGGAATGCTTTATCCCTAGCAGAGTGGTGCTGACAGGGGATAAATCTGGCCTCGCAGAGCTGGGACAGGTTTCAGCCCCAGTAAATTGATGTTGCTCGTGGGGGTTCAGGGGCTGAGCTGATGCTGGAGCGTGTCTGGTCACAGGGTGCTGGAGCAATTGTCTGGGGCACAGCAGCCCTGCATGGCTCAGCTCTGCAATTCCTGCCATGTCATTTGTGCTCTTTTCTGCAGGTCTTCCAATCCTCATCGTGGGTGTGACCCTGGCAACCTCCTTTGACAAGTATGTGGCAGAGAAGCACTGCTGGCTGAACATCCAGAACAACGTCATCTGGGCCTTCGTTGGGCCCGTTCTCTCCATCCTGGCCGTAAGTCCCAGCACCCACCAGCAAGGTGGATCCTTCATGGCTGGGTTTGGGGAAGCCTGGCAGAGTTAGAGGTGTCAGCACTTCTCCAGCTGAGGTGCTTGCTCTCAGGGCTCCGTGTGTCTGCTGCTTTTAGAGGCAGGTTTCTGTTATGCTTTATATACGCTTTCCCCAAAATACATCTCACTAACCAAAGCAGCTTTTTTATAGGAAAAAAAGTGCCTTAAGAAAATATTGCTGACCAGTTCTGTTAAATTAGGAATGTGGGTGAATGTGTAGGTTGGCTGTGCCATTGCCTTAACTAGAGGTCTGGTTTTGATATGGGAACATCTACATCCTTTAAGGAGTATTGGGATCATTAAACAGTACAGTAGCAGGAAAAGGGGCAATGTTTAAGGGTTCTGGAGTAGGCAACAGGGAAGACATTGTGTGGGAGAAGTTTTGAGAGAAGTTTTCTAGATTTCACACCCATGTGGATGGTTCTATGAAGTATTTTATTCACCACTTTCTCAGGATACGTTTCTCCCCAAGTTCTGCAACTTAGTTATTGGGTTCCCAGCAGAAAAGTCTCCCCCCACTGGAGCTGAGGTTACAGAAGGTCCAACAGCTCTTCCTTGGCAGGTGAACACCTTCGTGCTGTGCCGGGTGGTGGTGGTGACCGTGGCCAGTGCTCGCAGGAGATCAAAGATGCTGACACCCAACAGCAGCCTGGAGAAGCAGATCGGGATACAGATATGGTGAGCTGAGGATGATAAGGGGCTGCTCTGGGTGTGAAATGGGGGCATTACTGTTAAAATGAGAGGCTTTGCCTTGGTGAAGTTGAAAGGCCAGGAGATGGGGGAGTCTCCTCTGGGGTAGCTGTGCATCACCCAGAGGTCTCTGCTCTGCTCTCTGTGCCACAATTTGTCTCACACCCGTCCCACCCTTAGCACCCTGTGCCCACAGCAGGATGCCAGCTCCACAGTGCAGGGGGTTGGGTATTTGCCCTTACTAGATGCATTTTTTATATGAGTTTGGGCCTTGGTGTGTTGAAGGAAACACTGGTGGGGGTTACAAACATGGGGAAGGAGAGGAGATGTGGACTCCTGTAATCAGTCAATATAGAGAGACCTCTAAAAACCTGCTGCTTGAGTCATTATTTTATCATCCCCTGAGAATCTTTATTGTTGTTAGCTGGCGCCGGAGCCCCCTGCTAGACACGCATTGTTCCCTCTATCATAAATAAATTTCCCCAAATTTACAGAAGGACAAAGATAGGGCATTGCTGGAGGGCAGGGTGACATCCATATGCTAATAAAACAAATAGAGAAGCCCTCCTTGCAGCAGCATTTGGGGGAAAATAGCTGTTTTCTCATGGCTAATGACGTCAAAGAGCTCCCTTCTTGCTACCTCTGGGTGATAAATGAGAAGCAGGGCTGGCACATGGGGGGCTGGGAGGGGAAATATTTGGATTTTTCCCCTCTTAACTAGTTTTGTTTGCAAAGGAATTTGTTCCATAGCTCCCATCTTGGGTGCCTCTTGGTGGACACATTATCTGCAAGACAGTTGCTGGGGGAGCAGAGCTGTCTCCAGCATGGCAGGGGGAAGGTCTCCTCTAACCAGCAAGATACGAGCTCCTAAACCCATGGAGCTGTTTCCAGGGCAGATCCCCTCATGTGCTGTGTCACCTCGTGCAGATGCTCCAGGGTTTGCAGGACCAGGAAGGTTTTTGGCAGGCTGGGGTACCCTGCCAGGACACCCTGGGCTCGGGGAGGTGGGACACGACAGGGACACAGAGTTTTGGTGTGGAAATGCACCCAGGTGACCCTGAGCTCTTCACCCTGACAGGGCCACAGCCAAGCCCATCCTGGTGCTGCTGCCTGTGCTGGGGCTGACCTGGGTGTGTGGGGTCCTTGTCCACCTCAGCATTGTTTGGGCCTATGTCTTCATCGTGCTGAACTCCCTCCAGGTGAGTCCTGTGCCAGGTGGGTCCTCACATCCCAGCCAGGCAGGTACCTGTGGTTCCCTGTCCTTCAGTGCACTCTGCCCTTCCCAAGCCCTGTGATGTTTTGTCTGAGGAAACTAAGGTCATGCTCCTAGGATCTGAAACACAGCTCTGGAGACCTTGTCCATCTAATGGCCCTTCAGTACCAATCTCTGGAGGGTCCTCCTGGTGCCACAGCTCCCAGCTCACATCGTGCTTCTCACGTTAGATTTTCTGGCATTAGTGTGGTCTCAAAATGACACTTCCAAAGCTTGTAGGCAATATCATTAGAGTTCTGATTTGGTCATTTAATGGGTAATTAAAATGGCCACTGTCCAGTTTACTGGACAATTGGCATCCCAGCTTCTAATTGAGCCTCATTCCTCCAGGGTAGGGAAGGACCGTGTGTGCCAGCACCACTGTCAGGGAAGGGCTGTGCACAGAGTGTCTCAGAGGTCACTCCCAGCCAGAGTGTGCTCGGTTGCTGCTTGGGTGGTGTGTGCTCTAGGGTGGGTGTTTTTCCTCTGGTTCATGGTCACATATACCTAGAGGTTGTGTCCCAAGAACTGTGCAGGCAGAACCACCTTCCCTGTGCCTGGAATTCAGCTGCATTGGGGGAAAAGAGAGAAGAGTTAAGGATCAAGGACTGAAAATCTTTACCCCTAAAATCCATATTGTCTGCAGCCAGGCAGCTGCTCCCAGGGGATGCTCCCAGTGCCCAGAGATGGGTGTACTGGAACCTGATGGGATGCAGGAGTATGAGGTGGGACGGATTGTGATGTGAGCTGGTGATCAGAGCCTGGCATGGGGAGGCTGGAGGTGTGTGTGTGTTGCTCCTAGCTCTGGCTGGTAAGACTTTGGGTGAGTCATGTCATCTCCTTCAGCCTCTTTAGTCCTCTTCAGGTAGCCTCGAGCTGTTTGCTTGTCTTGGTGTCTGCCAGGGTCATGGCTGTGACTCTTGAATGCTGGAGTCATGTTGACATGTTGGTATTCACAGGGATCACTGCAGGACAGAAAGCAGCCCTGGTGTGTAAAGCAATGCTTAATATTTGTTCTAAGTTTACTGGTTTCATCACAAGAGTTTAAAACCTTAACCAGCTTGTATGTGGCACAGCGAACTGTGTTAGTCCCAGCAGGCAGGAGCACCCAGTTCTGCCCTGAGGTAGGACAGTTCCCAGGCCCTCAGGATATCTGAAACTCAGACACACACGGTGACAAAACGTCCCAGAACACACGTCTGCCACCTGCGACTCAGATCAGCCCCCTCGGTGGCAGCAGCTCCCAAACCTGGAGAGAAAGCAGCTGTAGATGGAGCTAGAGAAGCACTGAACTCCACTGCTCCTGACCTGGCCAGGAGAGGATGGTCCCAGGGTGGGTGGTGGGGCTCTCTGTGGGTTACTGGTGGTGGGGAACCAGCCAAGGGGACACACGTGGACTCAGCCCAACCCCTGGGCTAAGCCTGTGCCAGCACAGAGAGCACCCAGGGGTGCCCCACAGCCAGCCCTGGGTATTCAAAGATATTTTTCAGGGTCCCTTGCTTGAGGACAACCCAAGTCCAGAGATCCAAGTCAAGAAAGCAAGTGAGTACTGCCCTGCAGCCCGTTGGGATCCAAAGAGTTCTCCACTTCCATCTCCCTTTTTTCTTTGGATTCAGTAGAAATTGGCTCCTGCTGTAGCTTTCACTTGTGGAGCAGCTGAGTTCCCTGAGCTTCCCTCTGGCACACTTGGCTGGGGTTGGTGTAGCACTGGCCCAGCTCTCCCAGGGTGAGATGCAGGCGTTATCACCACGTGCACGAGATGGGTGGTTGCTCCAGGGATGTTGTGGCTGTGGCTGGCGCTGGTCCAGCGGCCGGGCGCTGCTCACGCACATCCGTCAGCTCTCCATGGGATGTTCCAAGGCCAGACAAGGGCTGCCTCTCACATCTCTGCTATTAGGGATATCAGGAGGGTGGCAGGAGGTCTGTCCTGACCCTAATTAAATATAGCATCAGTTCTCCTTGTCTCCTCATGCCATGTTTAGGTTATTGAGCAGCAGAGAACTCCAGACTCGGTGCTGTGAAGAGATGAGGTGAGCAGAGCTGAGAACAGCACCAGCATCTTTTCATCCACAGAAAAACCCCATTTCTCAGCTTGGGCGAACTCCATGAACATGAGCAGAGAGGCAGATCTACCCCTTGGCTGTGTCCTGGCAGTGTCCGTGCTCAGCCCTCACCCCCCATGGCTCGCTCAGCCTTTGGTTCATCACCACTGCTGGAGAGGGGCTGGGGGATGCTGGCTGTCCTAACATGGGTGCTGGGCATGTGGGGGTTTGGGGTAACTCCTGAAGTGAATAAGCGTGTCCTCTGGATGATGTATCTCCTGAGACACAAACTATGATAACGTCCACCTTGGGTGAGATGGGAGATGAGGTGTTTGCTGGAGCAGGATTTGATTTTCTTCCCTTGTTTTCCAGCTCATTGCTGCTTTTTTCTTCTTCTTTCTCCTAAAGCTCAGTAGGAGCCGTGGCTGTTGTGTGGACGGGCAGTCGAGGGTTTGCTGGGCTTGTTTGCCCCTGTCCCTTCATTACCAAGTTCAGGTCCATTTGCAGATTACCCCAGGGGAGAAAAACTGATGGGAAGCTGTGGGGTTGAGAGAAAGCAGGGACAAAGCCGCCCCATTTCAGCCCCTTTGCTGTCATATGGCTCACCTTGGAATTGCCTTTAAGACCAACATTCTTCACGGGTGAGCCTTGTGCAGGGAGGTTTTGCTGCTGTGGTTGGTTGTTTGTTTGGCTGCTTTCTGTTTATCTGTGGAAACCAAAGCCTGGCTTCAAGGTCACTCTGTGCGTCGGCACCCAGTGTGACAGCTCCTTCTGCAGCCCAGCAGCACAGGAGTCCAGCCCATGGACTGGTGCTGCACTGGAGGTGGCCATGGTGGCTGTCAAGGGTTGGAGAGCAGGCAGCAGCACCTTCCCTTCAAGCCATGAATTGGAGGTGGCAGCACCAACACCCTGCCAAGCACCCGGTGCTGGGTGGAGGTGCCTGCTGTTGGGAAACACTGTGGGTAAAACCTGCTGGCCTCCTTTGAACTCGTAGAGCTGTAAGGATGGTCCTGAGGCTGGCTCGGGGACTTTCAGAGCTGCTCACCCATCTTGTGAGAGGGGAGCAGGAGGTGGCCTTGCTCCCAGCTGCGGGGTGTGGAGCACAGCAGGACAGATGGACACCAAGCATCCATCCAGCTCCTGTGAGCGGGGAGCCACAGAGACAGGGTCTTGTGGGCAGTGCCAGGAGAAGCTGGGGCATGGGCAGGAGCTCGGGCAGGAGCGGGTTCCTCAGAGCCACGGCTGCTCCTTCCCTCCTGCTGCTGCAGCTGGGCCTCCTCTCCTTCCCCCTCTCCTCCCAGCTGACCTCGCCGCTCCCCCCTCCCCACGCTCATCCAGAATGATTATTTCAAGGAAGACCTGCCTTGGCAGCCTGACCAGAAATCTGGTCTGGGGGAGTGACCAGCATTGCTGGCTGAAGGACAGGTCATGGCACGGCGCCAGGGTGCTGCTACCATTCCCCTGCCAAGAGCTCCAGATGAAGAGCCAGGCTCATTGGAGACAAGATGGATTACTCTGCTTGCTGCAGCTGATTTATTTAGCTGCGATAACAAACACCCCACAGATATAACATAAATCTGGTGGGCCAGATAGGGCTGCCTTAAGGCCAGAATCGTAGGTCTGGAGCTGTAATTAGCCCCAGGCTGTGGCCTCCAGGCAATGCCCTCTCCAGCCCTGCCCAGGGCACGTTCCCTGAGCACATCCCGCACTGGTCCTGGGCATGGAGCTGTGGCCAAGTGTTTGGTGGTGGCTGAACATGTCACTGCCCACTGGTCCCTGGTGTGGCACATAACCATGGAGTTCGGAGAGCAGGGAGAGGGTGGCCCAGACCCTGCTGCCAGAGCCCCAGTGAGAGAGATTGTCAGATAGGGACTGATCAAAGCCTCTGGGTCTGTGTCCCACTGAATTTGGGCCAGAGTGTCCTGATAATGCCGAGATCTGTCACCACATGGGACAGAGGAACTGTCCCCAG
Source organism: Brachypteracias leptosomus (assembly GCA_013401335.1). NCBI lineage: Eukaryota > Metazoa > Chordata > Aves > Coraciiformes > Brachypteraciidae > Brachypteracias > Brachypteracias leptosomus. The sequence goes on from VYZX01030192.1 coordinate 65,798, forward strand.
CATCAAGCTGCACTTGGGTCAGTGCTCGGTAGGAAGGGAGGTCTGCTTCCCAGATTTCAGTTCCCCTAGTAATTAATTCCTTGTGGTTTCTGACTTTGAGCTCAGGAGAGGGTGTTTCCTGGGGGTTCTGCATGCACGAGTGAATGGGAGTGTGGGAGAGCTCAGGAAGCTGAGAGCCCAGCTGATGCCCACCTCCCCCAGCTGGGAGAGGAGAAGGAAGAGGGACTGGGACAGAGACCATCTCTCCTTTGGACTCTCTGTGAAGAGCCTGGTCTCAAGTGTCATTTTAGGAAGGTCCTTCCTGCCCAGCTGTCCCAGGTTTGCTGTGCCCTGCCCACTGTCTGTGCCTCTTCCCCTTAGCCTGGTCCTCACCCTCTCTAGTGCTCATCAAACTCATTCCCCCATGCGAAGCAGCACAGACCAGCTGTGGATCTCTAACCCTCCTGTGAATCTCTAACCCTCCCATGCTCTCTCCTTTCAGGGCCTCTACATATTCCTGGTCTATGCAGTCTACAACAGCGAGGTAAGAGATGCCCTGGCTGGGCTCAGGCCCTCGTTACAGCAGCGGTTCATGAGCTGCCAAGGGGGCAGCTGGGGTTGTAGTAGGTGCTACAGGCAGCACGGCCACAACTGTGCTCCTGGAACAGCAGCTGCATTTCTCTGTGACTTGCTGAGGGATCTCTTGTTCGGCTAGAGCAGCTCTGGCCCTCTCTAATGTCCTTGCTCTGCTCCAGGTGAGGAATGCCATCCAGAGGATGAAGGACAAGAAGAAAGCACTCTCATTCACAGTAAGTCATGAGGAAGTCCTGCTTCTCCCTTCCTTCATCATGCACCCACCAGAGGAGGGCCCTAGATGTACATTTGGACTCCTCTGAAGATGTTGGAAAGGAGTCTTCTATTTCTTGTCTTACGAGGGAGCATGGCAGAGGCTGTCTCCCTTCTTCTGCAGTCCTGTTGGACAATGCAGACCCAAAGATTATCTACCCTGATTAGACAGCAACCTGCTCTGCCAGGGGGGATGGAATCAAGGTCCCAGGGGCCACAGTGCACATGAAATCCATCTTTACAGTAGGACCTGTATCTGTCCTGTATCTCTTCCCTGTCGTTACAGAACTGCTCTCATCCCATCAACTACTTATCAAGCCCAAGAAACACGACCTCCTGGGAGACGGGGAAACTGAGCCCTGCAGCTGCAAGTGCCTTGCCAAGCCCTGTGCAGAAAGACCCTCCGGTGAAGAACATCACCAGCAGAGGTAAAGGGCTTGAATTTTAGTGCGTGTTCTCTTGGTGCTACATTGACTCATTTGCACACTGGGCCTGTGTGAGCTCTTGGGGTCTGGTGCTGCAAGAGCAGCACGGGATGGAGGATTCCCAGGGAAGGCAGGGACTGTGCCTGTGGATCTCAGAGGGGTCCCAGCTGGGTGTGAGCAGGGGTCTCATCACCATCTTATGCAGTATTGCATCCTCTCAAGGCCAGAATCCATGTTTGTATCTTCAAATGAACTTCTTGGAGAAGGGGAAGTAAAGGATATAAGTAAGAAATATGGGGGTTAGCTTCTGGGAAAAAGGTGTTGCATGCTCCAACCAGTTTGTGGGTGCCATTGGGCAGGTAACCTGCTTGGTCCCTGTGCTTCAGTGGGAGACACTCAGGGGACACAGAGCACCGAGGTCTTGGCAAAGCATGTGTTTCTACTCTCTAGTTTCCAAACTCATTGTGCTACTTCACCCCCTAGGAAACTTTGGAGCCAAGATTCCCATGGGGATTTCATCCATCATGTCACCCGAGAGACCGGTATGTAACGTTCTGTTATCTCCCACCTTCACCCACACATGGAGCGTGGTGCTTACCCAGGAATGGTGTCTGCTGGTTCCAGTGAGGAGCTGGGACTTGGGACACCAGCTGCCTGGCTCAGGAGGTGATTGCCCGTGCTGGGGTTGGCCTGGGCAGGGACAGGCAGCAGGGGACAGCAGGAGAGAGCACAGGCTCTGCAGGCAAGAGAGGAGGAGGCTCCAGAACAGTTCCAAGGCAGGAGCTGACCCCTGAGGAGATGGGGAACCAGCCCCGCTGCTGTGCCAGGAGGTGACTGTAGCAGGGACAGAAGGAGCAGTGAATTGGAGCCAGCAAGGCACCAAGCAGAGGTTGGTAGGGAGCAGGGCAGGAGGCTTCCCCCAGGGCCAGTAAATGAAAATCTGGCAGCAGGAGCTTGCTGTCCTGCCACGGGGGAGCTGCATCCATCCAGGGAGGGCCTGGGCCGTGCTGCCTGCAGCTGTGTCTGGTGTAAAGCTCAGCGAGGCATGGCCTAAAGCAGGGAACAATTTAAATTTGCCTACTCTGATACTGCTTCCATCTCCCACTATTGAAATGATCATCAGTCCTTGTGCACTTGACATACAAGTGCTGTAATTTCCTCAGAATAAAATCCAGCACTACTTCCATATGAGTCTCTCACTGAAGGATCTCTCTCTCCCTCTCTAATATTTATCCTTTGAAAACCCGTGTCACACAGACAGCTCTTATTTATCCAATAGATAATACTTCTATAGCTGGCATATCGTTTTGAAGCCACTCAATAAAATCCATATTTCCATCTCTCATGATTTATATTGTGGTTAATGCCGTTCCCTCCTCGTGCTGAACACCGACTGGGATTCACTCACAGCTGATGCTCTTCCCAGTCAGGTGCTGGCTGTGCAAACTGGGACCAGTTTGCCGAGCTCCTGGCATCAGATACCAGCCGTGGGCTACGGGGATTAGCCCAGGGTGCGAGTTTCCTGAGGCAGGAGCATTAGGAGGCAGCAGATCTCCTGAATGCCAAGGCCGTGGCATTGCCGAGCAGGCTCTCCCCCCTCTGAGGGTCACCAAGGACTCTGCTCTATCTTTGCTGCTCAAACATTGCATTTTTAATTTCCTTTCTAACTAACGTGGCGAGGCTGGTGCTGATGCCAGCCTGGGGAGAGGGACCGCGGCCTTGGTGTGAGCCCCTGGTGCTGAGGTGGGGGTTTTCCATCCCAGCCCCATCACCAGGGGTGAGTGTGTCCCCATGGCTGGGTAGGTGCTGCTTTCAGTGCTGGTTAGTTATGTAAGCAGCCTCTGCTCCCTGCCCAAATGAGTCACGGCACTCGCCGGAGGAGCGGGGAATTAAGAATGTCACTGGCAGCTGCACAATAGTTTGGATGGAGAGAAGATGCTACTCAAAACCGTTTGAAAACACTTAAACTGACAAAACACTGAGCGCGTGAAGATACAAACACAGACGAGATGTTCTTTGTGTTTCAGCTTTTTTCAGTGTTGTTGGGTGATATTTGTTGGTTGCTGTTGGGCTGGGAGCAGGGATTTTGCACCTCGCAGAGCATTAACCATCACCTGAGCATGGGGCTCTTGTCACTGCAGCACGGAGGGACAAAGCTCTCTCTCCTCTTTCCCTGGGGTGTCCAGCATGATGTCCAGCTGTTGGGTCACCCCAGGGTGGAGGGGACCTGGTGTGGGGTGGCAGCTCACTGCTGGGTGCTGTCAAGAGGTGCAGCTGTGTCCAGGGGACCCTGCGAGGTGCCCATCCCTTGGGGACTGGGATGAAGGCTCCGGTGGCTCGGTGGGAGGGTATGGTGTGGTGTGGTGAGTGTGTGGTGTGGCAGCTGGGTGCTGGGTGAGTCCTGCCTGGCCTTGGGGAGCATGGCACGGGCTTGCCAGCAACAGAGCAGCCAGACCTGTCCCTTCTGCTAACAAATGTTCTCCCCTCTTTCAGGCTGTAGAGCTGACAGCGTTCAAATCCTCAGGTAACTTTTGCCTACATGATTTTCTTTAACTTCTGTTGGTGCTGGTTTCTGTGGTTGCATGATGGGGTGCTGCCCACGGGCAGGTGGTTTCTGCTCAGGCTTTGGGAAGTGTTTTATTTCCAAACTGCCCTGGTGGGTGCAGTCCTGGCCAGGCTGGTGGGAGAACCGTGTCCCCCTGAAGAGATGAAGGAGGGGGTGGGTATGAAGCCCTGGCAGCTCTTCCAGGGCTGCCTCTCCCCAGCAGCACTGGTGGCTCAGCTGAGAGTGTCCATCTCCGAGCATCCACCTGATTTCTCCCCATATCTCAGCACCTTTCTTGCTGCCTGTCCATGTCTGCAGCTTGCTGCACCCTGGCCCCTCCATGGCAGTAAAGCTGCGGGTCTCAGACCTTGGCAGGCAGCAGAGGGGTGGTGAGGACCTGCAGGGACCTGATGCTGAGCTCTCCAGCCTTGCATCCCAGCACGGCCAGTCCTCATGGTGCAGCAGGGACCAGCACACCTCACACCAGTGAGTGCTCAGGGGTGGTAACAGGGTATTTTAAACCAGCACTTTAAACTGCTGCAGAAAGTGCTGGCGGGTGCTAGAGGTGCCTTGCTCTCGAAGAGGGGAAGGTGAGATGTTCAGACAGGGCTGGATTTATGAGCTTAGAAGCAGCCATTTAGCTTCTTCTGTTTCAGGTTGTAGAAAGGCCAATGTCACTATGGAGGTGGGTAGAATTAAAACCAGAAATCCCTCCTAAGCCCCAGGCCTCTGCAGTGCTGGGGAGAGGGCGGCCAGCCCAGCTCCCTGCTCCCTCCCAACCTCCTGCCTGGCTCTGGGCAGGTCACCAGCTCCTCTGGGCATGGGTGCAGCACATTCAGCTTTATTTTTTTTACCAAGCACTGCTGAGCACTCCCAGCACTCTCAGTGCAGCCTCTGGCTGGGGTCACTCAAGCAGACAGTGCAGTGAATAAGCACCAGGGATGGACTGATGTGATTTTTTTCTGCATTGTTACCTTTTGTTTTGTCGAAGGAAGCGGTGCATTAGTGGGTTTTTGATTTTGCTCCACATTAAGTGTCTAAGCAGGGCATGCTCAGACTATTTTCGAGACGGTGCCACCCAGAAGCATTGCAGCTTTCCTGCCCACAGTGGACACACGAGCAAGGCAGAAATGGTGGCACCCACCAGTAGATGTGCTGTGGGATGTCGGGCATGGGGGTCTCAGCAGGACCTACACCCAGCACGGGTGTTCCCACCCTCACCCACTCCTGCATATTTTCATCTAGCCACGTGTGTCATTAAACTCCAGCTCTGCAAAGAGGTGGGTTGTTTAATTTGGTTTTGTTGGCTCAGGTGAGCCCTTGGTGTATTTTTAACAGGCTGGGTCTGCCCAGGGGATGGTGGGGACCCTGGGCTGGGCTTGGGGCTGTGGAGGCAGGCGGTGGGTGCAGGGCAGTGCTGAGCACAAACACCCTCTCTACCCTCTCTGCTCACACTGAGAGTGACTCGGGGCCAGGGAGCCCTTGGCCGGGCAGCCCTTCAGCCTGGGGTGAGCGAGAAGATCTCCTTGAACCAGAAGAGCACTTGTGTGTGTGCAGCAGGCGCTGCTGGCTCTGCTGCGGCTCCGAGGGGCCAGGCTCAAAGACAAGTGCTTCCAGCCATTAAAAAAATAATACAAGTCAGTAATGCCTGGGTGTAGGGAGGCCTGGGAGACCCCAGGACAGCTCGACAGGGCAAAATGCTGCATAGCTCTGGGGCTAAGAGCTGCCAGGGGAAGTAAACCACAACCCGTGTGCTGGGTGAGGAGCAGGAGACAAACCCTTTTGACACAGCCACTGCTTCCCCTCTTCTGCTTCTTTTCTCCCAAATAGTTTAACAAAAAGAGACGTATTTTGCCCCGTGTATCTCTCTTTGAAAATTTGCAGCCAGCTCTAGTGAAAATTGTGCTGTATGAGCAGCAGGGAGCCAGGAGGACCCAACCTACCCCCAAGTCCAGCCAGGAGAGCTGGTGGGCAGGAGGAGCGCTGGGTCCTGGGCACTGGTTGGAGTCTTGGGGCTTGAATGACTTGCTCTCCATCTCCCAGGAAAGCTCTGCTGGGTCTGGGGTGGGATCCACCTCCAGCACCTCAGCCATGCTCCTGTGAGGGCTGATGGCATCGCGCTGGCTTCGGGTGCAGGAGGCAGGCAGCGGGTCGGGGGGGTGGGATGTGCTCCCACCTGTGAGGACAAAATCCAATAAACACCAGCCTGCTTTCAGAACCACAGAGACGAGTTTTTCAGCGTGGCTGGGCTCCCTCCCCACCCCCAGCGTTGGGGCTCCCCCCGTGAGGGCTCAATGCACTGGTTTGGGCTGTAATGAGCTCCAGCCCAGCTGTACAAAGCTGCTCCTCGCAGCGAGCACTGCCCGGATTCATTACACCCTTTATGTGAGCAGGGCTGGCCGGGGGGTTCACATGTTTGCACAAACAATAAGCACCGTCTTCCTTGTCTTGGCAAACAAGAGCTCCAAGAGGCCTCCACATCCTCCATCTCCTCAAGTGATGGCTGCTTTGTTTCCCCACGATAATTTCATTATTCTGTTTGAATACATTTATATGTTGCTAAGCCACACATAGCAACATGGATCTTGTCTCCATGGTCCAGCCTTTCTCTGATCAATACTGAGTAATTCTGCAACTCTCGCCACACCGCCGTAAATACGATTAGTTTTTAAATAATAAGGAAATGATGAATCTTTGGGGTTCAAAGCCAGTAAAGCAGCCGAGTGTCATGGGCGCTTGGGGGAATGCAGACCCCTCCATGCCAACCCCACCGGGCTGTCCTGTGGTGGGATCACCACTGCCCTCTGTGCCATGGTCCTTCCAGATGGGCAGAGGGCACCTTATGCTGATGGAGGAGGTGCAGCCCATGCCACATCAGCGATCCCTGCTGTGGTGGTGCTGGTATCTTCATTAAATCCCAGTTAAACCTCATTCTTCAGTGCTCAGAGAGCTTGGTGCTGAGCACCATGGGCTGGTTAATGAGCCCAAGAAAGGTTTGTCCTTAGAGCTGCAGCCCCTTGCATGGAGGGTGTGTTGGCTCCCTGCCATGAGGACCATATTCCAGAGATCCCAAAGGGACGGCGGGGCTGTAGGATGGAAGGGGCCGTAGGATGAGCAATGGGCAGGACGGGCTGTGCTCCATCCTACCTGCTCTGAGCTGTGCTTTCTCTGGATGTGCCACAGGACCCCACCAGTGCACCCACTGCCCCGGGAGGGACCTCTCCCTGCCAACACTGCCAAGACCTTCTCTCTTTTGCTTTAGGTTTCTGAGGAGTTTCTGGATGACCAGCCCACCACGCCAAGGCTCTTCCACAGCCAGGAGGACACCAGGTCAGAGGAGATGGCTCCATGCAGAGGGCTGGCCCAGCCCAGGCAGAGCTTTGAGCCCCACGCTGCTTCCCACAGCACGTGCAGACAGAACCAAGGCAGGGCTGGGGCTGTGTGGGGTCTGTGGGGTCTCACTGGGCTTCATCTGCTGCTGGAGCTTGTCCTGCTCCTCTCCAGGGCTGGGCAACCACCATCAGGGACTTGTCATGGCTCCTGCCCGGGCTCCCACCCAGGGTTGTGTTTCCCCTCCCTCTGTCCTTCCCATCCAACTGGTTCTGTTCCTGCCCTGGTGTTTAGAGCACATCAAACGTGTCAGTTCTTTTGCTGCTGCTGCTGACAGTAAATGCTGATTTTAAAGCAGGCTCCTGTCCTCCTTGCAGCGTGTCCATGGGAATGGGCTCGTGTCTTCACAGCAGCCTGGGCACCATGGGGGGGGTTGGTCTTGGCACAGCGTGTGCTGCCAGTGAGGATTTATGTGCTGGTGGGAGCTGCAGCTCCGAGTTGGTCAGGAGAGCTGGTCAGTGAGTGCAGCCCATCACTCAGAGCCAGCTGAGCAGCATCTCCAGCCACTGTGGTCAGGGAGGGTTGGGGCACTGAAATACCTACAGACGGGTCACCAGACCTATTGCAGAGCTCCGTGCTTTGCTGTGGGTTTGCATATGGCATGTGGGGGCTCTTGGCAACAGTGACCACCAAGGACTACGTGAAGAATCCCCAGCCTGATAGATGTTGTCGTTGGTGAGCTCACTTCAGAACACTCAGAGTCGCTATGGCAATTCCCAGCAGCTTTGAACCAGCTCCTGAGTCACCGATGCCGTGAGTCCCACCAGAGCAGCGATCCCCCCCCCCAGACCCCCTCCCACTGTGTGCCAGGGCCAAGCAGGGATACAGGCAGGACATCCCACCCGCCCCCGGGGAGCCAGGAGCAGGGGCTGGCCCCAACAAGGAGGGGTAGAAAGACAGTCAAAAAAGGACAAAGTCTGTCTTTTTAAATGAACTGCAAAATTTATTACAGTGGTTTGCTCCTGACAAGGAAGTTGGTAACCTCCTGCCTGGGAAGGAAGGGTGGGGACTGGGGAAGGGGAGGGATGAGAGGCAGAAAGGATGTGAGAGACAGAGAGACACTTAAGGACACTTCATTTTCTGAAAATAAAACATTTTTTTTACCTCCCAACCATTTTCTCCAGTTCTTTAAGTTCACAGAATGAAGAAGTTGAAACAGAACCACAAACTTGAGGAGGAAAATGCACAAACATGTTGAAAAGCAGAGACAAACATGCTCTTCTGCACCTAACAAGCTTCCACAAACCGCCCGGCTCCGGGTGCAGCATCTGCAGCTCCTCAAGGCACAGCCCCCCCACAACGAGGGGCAACCACCCACCATGGAAAACAGACCTGAGCCAAGCCCAAGGGAGCAGGGACCCAGCTGAGGTGGGGTCCAGCCCAGGGAGGAGGAGATGAGGGCACGGCTGAGGCTGAGAGAAAGCAGCAGCCAGTCTGGCATGTCCCATCTCAGGGGGCTGCAGTCCCCCCAGCACTGCCCAGTGGTGTCTGTGGGCTCCTAAGAACCCACAGCCCTTTGCTTGTGGCTTGGGCACATTGGCTGTCACCTGGGGACATGACAGAGCATGATGGGGGGTCCGGGGGCTCAGCCTGGCCTGGCACAATGTCCAGGACAATTCTACTGCTCTGTACCCACTCACTTGGGTGGGTAAATGTAGGAGGAGGCTATAAAGCCCCCCGAGCACCTGACACATACAGGTGGACCTGTTGGACCCTGCACCTTCTTCCTGCTTGGCTGCTCTGCCACCAGCACCTGTGGGGAGGGGGGGGGACAGAGTCTGTCCCTGGCCCTATTATACCTCGTGCCTGTTCTCCAGGCACTGCCTGGATGTGGGGATCGAGATGGGACCCGTGTTGCCCGAGGACACCTTCCTGGTGCTCGTGCTTCAGGAACCAGCTCAGTTCTGGGCTCCTGCAGAAATCCTCCGTCCCTGTGCTGGTGCCTGGGGACACCCCGACCGCCCTGAAACCACAACCCAGGGGGGGGGTTCACCTCATCTCTCCCCTGCCCTGTGCACGAGGGGCCCTGAGACATGGGGCAGGGTTGGGAGAGGGACGGTGCCAGTGGAGAAACAGCTGGTACAGGCTGCAAGAGAGGAGCATAAATAGGAGACAAGCCAGGCCAGGCTTTACCCTTCCTTGGCACCGCAGAGCCGGGTCGGGCAGGCGGCAGGTCGGGCACCGCGTGTGCAGAGGAGCCGGGGCAGACCCCAGCAGCCAAGCCCAGGGCCCCGCAGCCACCAACTGTCCTCGCTGTGTATTAAAATAAACCAGCTGGGGTTGTTTTTTTTTGTTTTTCCAATAGTACAGGTTAAATAGCATCACTGAGAAGGACGGGGTGGAGAGGCAGCAGCGCCTGGCCAGCCCCGGGCGCCCATCCTGCCTGTGCCGCTGGCAGCACTGGGGCTCTGCCAGGTCCGTGCTGGTGGCCGAGCTCAAGTCCGCTTGGCGTGGAGCATCTCGATGAGGAGGTTGTTGCAGGGCACCTCCCCGCTGAGGTGCTTGTGGTAGAGGTACTCCTCAGCCTGCATGCTCAGCGCCCGGACCTCGGCCAGCCGCAGCAGCAGCTGGCGGAACTTGTCCGTGGAGTGGGGGTAGTGGCAGACCGTGTACTCCAGCAGCGCCGCGTTGGCCTTCTCCTGAGCATCCTTGGCCAGCGTGTGGTTCTCCAGGTACTTCACGTCTGCAAGGGAGGAGGGTGGTGGTGAAACGGTGCCAAACCCGCCTCGTCTGTGCCGGGTGTGCCGGGAGGGACCCACACTCCTGCCTTTGTGCATGGAAACACATCCCGCACCTCATCCCTGCCTGGCCATGGGCTCCCCATCCCTGCCCTGCCTCCTGGGTCTCCCCAGGTGATGAAGACAGACACCCAACACCCCCTGGCAGCAGGAGGGCTGGTGCTCCCCTGTTCTCACCACCCAGGAAGCTGCAAAGGCGAAACACGCTGACAGTTGTGCCCACACACAGGGACCTGTTGTCATCAGCTCCCTTTAATTCCTGAAGGTCGAGCAAGCGGCTGAATTAATTCCTGGATAAACTGGGTCTTTCCAATGTGGCAACCGAGCTCGCCAGCCTGGAAACCCTAATCCTCCAGCCTCGCCAGGGTCACAGCCGCTCCCCCCAATCCCACTGCCAGGGCACAGGTTCTGGCCAAGGTGTCTGGGAGTTTGGGGGTTGTTTCTAATTTTCATCCCGAAAAAGCAAGGAGCCGAACGTGGCTGCACCCAGAGGGCTGAGCAGCGTTTGGCAGGGCAAAGTGATGGAGGTGCCTGAGCAGACAAGACCCCAGTGCTCCTGGGTGAGGGTCTCCATGGCTCCCCTCATTCTTCCTGGCCCCACAAGGCCCCCCCAGCAAAGCTGGGACTCCCAGTCCGGGAGCAGAGGTGCAGCCAGGGAGGTCTGTGGGGTCCCAGGGAGCCCCAGCCTCAGAAGTTGCCCACGGCCACGCCGCGTGGCGCTGGTCGTGCCAAGGTGCACTTTATCAGATCACCCTTCCCTCTGCCTGCGGCACATTTGCTCCTATTGTGACCGTCCCCCTTCTACCCGGGTTGTTGTTATGAAATCTCTTTATCTGCATAAGGTTATTGTGCATGTCATTAAAAAAAAAAAGAAGTTATATTGATAAATGTCAAATCTATCCCCTGAGTTGGCTCAACAATAGCTAGTTCTACTCGATGAACTCACCTGGTTCTCTGAAAGACCCTATTCACTGTTTAATTGAATATTTGAATAATCTTTTCATTCCTGTAAGGAATAAAGAATGTTGTCCAAATAACATTGACTCACTTCATTTAGAGACACTGCAGCAGTTGCAAAGACTGTCCTGTGACAAAGCCTCCCATCACACATACAGATATGCCTGGGATTATTTCTATGCCCTCAAGTGTTCTTCCTATTCACAGCTCCTTTTGTTTGGGAGAAGCTGCTGATAAATTGCAAACGCTTAAGGGAATGTGGGCTATAAAAGCCTCTCTTCCTCCCCTCCCCAAGAGTAGCTGCTTCATGAATGTAAGTCATGAAATCGAATGATAGGTCAATCCATTAAGGCTCTATTAAGCCCTTCTGTAGAACAAAGCTAACCTGTGCCATCCTCATAAATATTGCTATTTTGAGAAGCCCTAATTTTAATTAAATCTCTTTACCTGCTCAGGAGAGAAATCTATTTAGAACTCAAATGGCAGCTCTTGTGAGTGGGGCTTGGCTTTGACTGCGCTGTGGCAGAGTGGTAAATGTGGAAATTCTCTTGTTAAAGGCAATTACATCCCGCACATAATACACAATCCCATCCTCTACAGCTGAGCCTGCGAAGGGCAAATTACTCCAAGTGAGCTCTGCAAGATGGAGAGAAAAAGTTGGATTTGGGGCAAAACGATGTATGGGAAAATACCGTTATTTGATTCCACACCTTCCCTGAAGGCTGCTGCAACTGGGATCAGCTCGGCGGCCAGTCCTGGCTGTGCCTGGGGAGGATGCTGCTCCTGCTCGCTGTGCTGTGGTGGGGGCAATGAGGGGACGTGGGGGGACCTGCCCTGTCAGTGCTGAGCCCACGGGGCAGCACCTGGGGAACATCTTGGCTTGGAGGGCTCCATTATTTCCCAGCCAGGGCACTGTTTGTGCCTCTCCTTATCACTGCTCCAACAGCAGAGTATCCTATCTAGTTTCTCTGGATTTCAAAACAGCTCCAGAGGACACGAAAGCTGCCGGAGGAGCTGGTGCAGGTGTGGGACAGGACAGCAGCAGAGCTCCTGCACCCTGAGCACCCACCCTGCCCAGGTCCCACGGGCAGAGCTAGTGGGGACACATCCACAGCAAACCCTGGTCAAACTGGTGGATCCTTCAAACCATACTGGTTCTGACCCCTGCCCCTGGTATGGGGGGGAATTCTCACTGCCTGCAGCTGTCAGTGCTCCCATTTAACCCATTAACCCAGTGCTCCTGGAGCAGGCTGGCTCCTCAGCAATGATGACAAGAGTGGCACAAACTCTGCCCCGGGCACAAACTACCAGAACACGCGGCAGTGTCCGCACAGGCAGCGTGTGGCTCCTGGCACAGAGACCCTGGCAGGACCTCCCTAGATGGGATCCCATGGATGTAAAAGTGCGAGCACAGCCCAAGGCCTTGGGACAGGGTCGGGGATGGGTGGGGGATGGGGATGGGAACAGGGATTGGGATGGGGATGCCCCAAGCTGGGCACATTGTCCTGGCCACTGCAGGGACCCAAGCACAATTTTCCCCAGGGAAATGCTCGTTCCTGCCCTGTCTGGGTGTGTGCAATTAGCAGAGGCCGTGGAGGTGTGGGGAGTGAGGCCGTGATGGTGTGAGCCAGGAGCACGGCAGCCAGCTGAGCCCCTCACAGGTCCCATCATTGTCCTCGCACCAGGATGGGGCCAACAGGAAGGTGTCAGCACCAGTAATGAAGGCAGCCGGGCACCCTGGAATCCCTGTGGTGCTCAGCACCACCCACAGCCACGCCACCTCACTGAGGTCACACTGGCGGGACTCTGATGGGCATCCCTGCCTCAGAGTGATGCCTGCGGGGAAAGGAGGCACATCCCTGGCTGCAGTGGATGCAGAGATGCTCACTGCAGGGTGGTGGTGTGGTCAGGGCGGGAGCAGGGCAGGATTGGTGCAGAGCCACTGTGCACCCCAGGGTCATTGCAGCCTGGCAGCAGCACCCACAGCTCCTCTGTATTTTGTCTAGGTGAGGTGGGACCGTGTGAAGCCGCCGCCTCGGCCCGACCGCAGGCTCCGTGTGCAGCCTAATCAGGAGCCACAGCAGCCGGAGCCCCGTGGGCCCTCTGACGCAAATCCTAGCAGATAGAGTGGCCCTGCTGCTGTCAACATGCCTGTTTGCTGCAGCCCTATCAGCCCCTTGTTTCCCTTCTTGGTGCGATGGGCAAGTGACCAAAACAGGCTCCTCTTGGCCAACGTGGTGGCAACATCCCCCACAGCTGGAGGCAGAGCCCAGCCCTGTGCTGGGACACGTTTCGGACCCTTTGGTGGGGTGGGGGAGCCGGCTGGTCCCAACTCTCACTCCCACCTCTTCATTAAACCTTCATTGCCCATCTCAGGGACCTTGGGCTGCACGTGCTCCTTCCAGTCGTGCTCCCACACCCCGAGACCCCCCAGCAGCACAGCCATGGCTACCCAAGCATGGCCACCCCTCATCCCAGTGCCCCCCGTGCCAACGCTCACCGAGGCTGAAGAGGATGAGGAACTTGAGGCAGACGAACTCCTGCCGGTCCACCTGGAGCGAGTGCAAGTGCAGGACGAGCTCCTGCGCCCGCAGCATCAGCGTGTTCAGGATGGAGCCAGCCTGGGCTGCGATGGTCGACATGTCCACCTGTGGGGACAGGGACGGTGTCAGCCATGATGACCACAGACCCCCACAGTCCAGTTTCAGAGGGACCCTTTATAGGGCGTTGGCATCACAGAAACCTGCGTCTCCAAAAACCACCCTGGGGATGGAAGGGGCCTCTTCTCACATTCCACTTCTGCAAGGTGTGTCTGTTGACCTTTCCATGAGAGTCATTTTTCTCCAGAACCAGGAGCTGGGTGGCAGGATGGGATAGAATGGGATGGGACAGGACAGAACAGAATGGGATGGAATGGGACCTTCTGCATAAGCAGTCCCATAGCGCATCAAGAATTGCCCACCCTGGGCTGGATTGGCCACACTTGGCAAGGCAAAAGTCACCCCCATGCCCCCTCCAGCCCCACCTCCCAACATTGACCAGTCCCTCCACCTCAGCCACCAGTCTCTGTGCCCACCTCCTGGCCGGTGACCAGCAGCACGCTGTGCTCCTTGCCGTGCTGCAGCTGCCGGTAGACATGGTCAAACACCAGCAGCTCGCTCCAGCAGTTCTGCAGCAGCTTCATCTGGTCGCCCACCTGAAACACAACCAGACTTTGTCCTCCACCTTCACAGCCTAGCAAAAGCCCTGGGTTTTTTTTAAGAACCTCACCTGTGCTGCGTACAGACCATCTCCCAAAGTCTCACAAACATTTCCAGGTGGAAATTGCAGTCTGACTGTGAACGAGCTCCTGGCAAGGAGATGCTGCATCTAATGAAACATTAATTGCAAAGGGTCTGTCTCCTGGCCCCCATATCCACCCCAGCCAATGTGTAATTGGGCTGGACATTTCACTCCACCTCACTGCTGATGTCCCATGCAGCACCTCCATGGTGGGTGGGAGGAGAGGACACTAAGACTGATGCCCACAGCACTGGTTGATGTCTACAGACAGGATCACAATCACTAGTTCCCTGGATACACCCACAGACTCACGTCCCACGCATACCTTGCTCTGCACCAGCCCCATTCCCAAGCAGATGTCCCGTGGGAGGCCAGCCCAGCATCAGGGACCCCTTGGGCTGGCAGAGCTGCAGCTACACCCCCAGCAAGGAGAACTCTGGGCTGGAGGAGAGGAGATGGAGCAGGCGGCCGCACAGAGCCAGCTTTGAAGCAGCTGGGCACGTTTCGGTGGCACTCGCTGGCTCTTATCAGGCTGGGTTCCCCCCACCAGGCACAACCTCCCCAGATCGTACATAAATCTTTAACAAAATGACCACCAGCCACAGCCCCGGGCGGGAGGAACGTGTGGCTGCTGCACAAAGGGCCTGTGTCTCCAGGCAGCCCCTCTGGATACTTTAAAATGAAAGAAATCGGTGCCCATCCTCTCCTCCCTGCTTGGGAGGGCAGGTCTGGGGTGGGGGGCACACTGAGGTGCCACAACACGGCTGTGGAGGAGCTGGCTGGTGGATGGCTGTGCCCTGCAGCTGCCAGGGCAGCCCCTGCCCACACATCAACATGTGTGATCGGGGGCACATTGGCACACGTGCTGGTGTGCACATGCAGCAGGGTATCAGCCCCCTCTCCTGCGAGGTTGGTGTGGGGAGGGGGCCAGGGGGTCACCGGTGATACCTCCCTGCCGAGCAAACTCAGCGCCGGCAGAAGAGCTCTGCGGGGCCATTGTGCTCCCTGCCTTTAATGGGAGGAAGACAGATGCAGTATCACAGGACTGGATAATACCCTCGTTTTGCTGAAGAGGCTGCAATAAACCAGCGCAGGGAGATTGCAAAAAGGATGGGAGTCAGATGAGAAAGAGCTTTATGGTCTCGGAGCCCAGCACTCCCCGCGAGCCGCCGGGATTTGTTTCTGGAGTGTGGTGGGTGGTTGGGGCTGGACACGGCAGCGCAGGGAGGGAGATGTGGTGTAGGAGGCAGCGATGGCACCAGGGCTGCAGCTCCTGCCCCTGCCCCATGGCACAGCCCCTGCTGCAATGGGCACCATGCAGCTGCCAAGCCCACACTCATTGCTATCTTGCCCAAAGCAGTGGAAGAGCCGCAGTGCCCAGCCCAGCAGGACAGACTGTGAGGTTTGTGTTCAGCTGCTGAACAAAGCACTGGGGGAAAGCTCATTCTGCATCAAAACAAAACGGAGATTTTCTGTGTTGGAGATGACCTCTGTCCCGTGGCCAGTGGCTGCTGTCACTGTGGCCAGTCCTGACAGGAGCTGGGCTCCTGGCACAGCCACTCACTGCCAGCCCAGCCGCACATTCCCAGCCCTGCCGAGCTCCAACGCTCCCGCCGAGCCGTGGTGTTGTTTTGGAAGCTCCTTCCTGAGCTTCATTCCTGAGCAGAACAAGCTCCGGAAGAGACAAACTGAAGGTTTTGCCCTGAAAATGGTTTTAAAAAATTCATCTTTTCCAAAAGGAAGCATTTTAACAATTTTGAAATCATCTTTTCTTCCTTTAAAAATTACTAATTGGCATCTCCTGAACTCCACACAGATATAGTTTAAAACCTTCTGCAACCCTCCCTTGGGGTTTGTAGGTACAAATGAGGAAGCCTTGTACAAGCCCTACAAGTTCTGGGGCTCCCCAAAATGTACCCAGGTCCACCCCAGCACCTCAGCATCCTAAAGCCAAACCCACACTGCGCTCACTGCTCCCTGCGCAGCTGGTCCAGGGCATCCCCACCTCAGGTACCACCATCTGCCCTTGAGCATCAGTGCAGCATTACAAAGCAGAGTGACCCACCAGCAATCCCACTTTGCTCAGAAGCCCTGAGCAGGTCCCAGGACATCAATCTGCAGCCTCTGCCTGCCCAGCTCCAGCACAGTACGGGTATGAGGAACACTTGGGTGCCCCTGATCTGCCTTCCCTGCAGGGATGCTCTCCGGGCCTTCTCCCAGATCGCTGGTGCAGGATTTGCCCCAGCAGCTCCCACGGCACACGCCAGCACCCTGAGCTGCAGACTGGGCAATTACTGGGTGTGAGCAGCACCCGTCACCTTGGCTACTGAGAAGTGCGAAAGTGGATTAATGTCCGCCAGCCACCTGCAATTCAAACCCCACACAAGCCTGAGGTGTTAATGGTCAATGCAGGTTCCCCATCCCCCTGCCCAGATACCACTGCGATGGGCACCTTAAAGCAAAAAAACCATCGTGGCTCTGCTCACACCCCCCAGGAGCAGGGGCAGGGCTGTGCCAGCCGGGATGCCAGCAGGCAGGGACAGCCGTCACATTTCCCCCAGTGCATGGGATGCTGAATGTTGCTGCAGCATCCACCACCAGAAGGAGATTCTAAATCTGCCAAAACCGCTCTGGCTGCTGGCCAGGAGATGGGGTCAAGATGACCCACACATGCTGAAGGCAGAGGAGCAACTGACTGCAAATAGGCTTCGTCGTGGCGCTGAGATCTCTAACGAGGAGAGCAGCCCAGCAGACAGACCCACGACACGCAGGAACCACTTGGTCTGTGGGAACGGTGTTGCCCTCAGTGTGTGTCCCCCAACTGGTGCTTGCCCATGGACAGGAGGGTGGTTTGCCCCAGGAGGGGCTGAGGATGGGATCAGCATCATCCCAGCTCCCCACAGCCACACAGCGACAGGGACCCGTTGAGCAACCAGCCCAGCCTGGCCTTCGGCTGAAACCACGGCAATTTGTTTAACATTCCTGGCTGCTCATCCCAATCTAAAGGTCACTGCACCCCTGTGTGCACAATATTTATATGTACATATGGCAGCAACACCTATACAACCGGGGCTGGGTGAGATACGTGCATATAAACCAACCCAAACCCAGCCAGGGCGTGAGTGTGCAAGTGCGTGTGTCCATGCACATCTCCCCGTCTGTCTCTCCCCACACATATATAAAAAAATTACATTTGAAAGGACAAAGTTGCCTGAGACTCGCGACCCAACGAAATATATTTCACCCCCGGCCCATATTTTTCTTGCTGAAGAGCTGCTGCAAATCTTCCCTCAGTCCTGACACATCTCATCTCGACTCAGTTAAAGTTCGTATTTATGGGCGTCAGCGCTGACCTCTTCCCCCTCCGCCCGCGCGGCCTCGCGCCGCGGCCGCCTGCCCGGCCCTCGATAAACAAGCGGGCCCCCAAATCCCCCTCTGCCACTCGGCATTATTAGTCTTGCCTCCGAAGGCCAGCGCAGTCCGTAATTCTCTGCCTGGTGACACGAGATGAAGGCGGCGACATCAGTCTCCCCGGCGGATTGGCATGGGGACCCTCGTTTGTCAGTGGCAGACTGACAGAATTACTGGCCCTTAAATGAAACGATATATCTGGGAAGTTAAATCTGTTTTCAATCTGACTGCCCCGCGCCTGCGGGCGGACGTGGCGTGCGAGCCGATGTCAAGAGGCCATTAGCCCGTCTCCCCCTCCCCTCCTTCCCTGGGCGCAGCGGTGGAGCCAGGGGGGAGCTCACCCCGAATCCCCCCTGGGCACCTCAGAACCCAATCCGCTGCTGCCCCAAGCTGGGCTGCTAGTGTGGGAATGGGAATGGGGATGGGAATTAAATGGGAACAAGACCTGCCAGCTCTGGGGGGTGGACCTGTTCCTGATCTTCTTGGGCAGGGAGAAAAGGCTCATCCTGGCCAGACATGAGCCAGAGGCTCCCCGTGCCCTCGAGGGTTTGCTCCCTCCTCTCCAGGCTCCCTTCGAGACCTGGGGGTCTGCAAAGCAGCCCTGCAGCAGGAGCTCGTGGGTGCTGGAAGCATTCAGGCTCATGAGGCCACCTGCCTGCACCCCCCTCCCTGGTTGGCATCAGCCTGGCACAATGCCTGGATCCAGCCTGGATCCCCACAGTCGCCTCGGCCAACAGCCCTTCCCCTGCTGTGTATGGAGCCCATCCCCTCCGCCAGCTGTTCCCAGGGGATGGAGAGGGCTGCTGGTATCCCCTGCTCCGAGGAGCCCTGAGCACCCCACGGGGACTGCCATGTGATGGCCATCAATCTCCGAGACCAAGATTTTACTCCGTGCTAGTGGGCTTTAGGGCAGAGCCATAAACTCTGCACTAGCAGGAGTTCATTTACCGCCCCAGCAGCTGTTTGCTTTTATGTGCCAGGCAGGAGCAGGAACGGGGCTCCAGGAGCTGTTCCTGCTTCCCAACGGCTTCCCTCCAGGTGCCCAAGGGAAAGCCACCGTCCTGCGCCAAGAAAGACATGGTGTGCTGGGTGGGCAGCCCTGGAACCATCCCCGAGGTGGGGAAACACACATAGAGGGACCCGGGCACCACAGCCTCGTGCCCAGGGCTCAGACCTGCCCCATTACACTGCCAGGAGAGGGCATGGGAAGGAGTCAAGGCTGGCAACAACCGCGCTTTCTCACGCTCCCTCTGGAGCCAGGGCAGGGCGTGATGTCCTGTGGTCCCCGGCCCTACGACACACTGGGATCTGCCCCAAGAGCACAGCGATACGAAGGCAAAAGGCAGGAGTGCCAGCACCGGGCAGAGATGGGTGGGGATGCCCAGCCGAGCTCCCATCCCTGGCACTGCACCCCCTGTTCTGTGAATATGCCCTGCTCCCAGCAGGATGCTGATGGTCCTGCCCAGGTGGGACCTCTGGCACTACTGTACCCCCCCGCCCCAAGCCCCACAGGAGGAGGAGCACCCACCAACACAGATTCACACGGAAACAGCCTATTTTGGTGGCTCAATCAGGCTGACAATGGAGCTACAAGGCTACGCGGCAGTGCAGCCGGGAGCTGAATTTACACTGTTTACAATATCTCCTGAAAAATAACAACCACCCTGTTCCCAAAATCCAGGCTGGACACTGATATGATTGAAACGAGCTCGACCCACCCCCACAATGTCGTTTCCTGACACTGTTCTGGCAGCTGGGGGCTATTTTGGGCCACGAAGCTCTGCCACGCTCGGCCCCATGGCACCCTGTGGGGTGGGCATGGGAAGAGCCTGGTCCTGTCCCAGGACACGATCCTCAGGGCACTGTGGGAAGAGGTGACTTTGGCCAGAGCCAGGTGTTGGCACAGCCTCATGCTGGGAGCATGGGAAGGCACCTGGGTCTCCCAACCACCTCAAGATGTTGCACTCTGGGTTTTGGCCCTGTTGCAAAATTTTCTTTCCCATTTTCACACCAGTTTGAGATCCTAGGTCAGCCCAGGACACGAATGGGAAATGTCTGAAAGCTGGTCAAGATTTGCAGGATTGCTGGGGCTGCCCCATCCCTGCTAATCCATCCTGTTACTCGGGTAAGTATTCAGGGGAATTTTCCAGAAGGGATGGCCCAGTGGGACGGGGGTCAGCTCCATGTCCCCCAGCCTGGCATGCTCATGGGCTGCCAGCAGCAGAAGCACCTCCTAGAGGGGACGTGGTGGTGTCCCCCAGCCCAGCCAGCCCTGCCCCAGCTGCCTGGTGCTAATAGCACCCACCTGACTGCATCGATTTTCCTCCTAAAGGCGGAGGAGAGAATTGTCTCAACTATAATTCCTCAACGTTACATTTTTCAATTATATCTTAAGCTTGACACTGCAGTCACTCTGCCAGCGACTGCTTCCACACCTGCCCCTGCAGTGATGAATCTGAAATCATTAGCCCCCGGCGACAGCGGGAATTGCTCCGGTGTGGTGGCAGGACCCTGGTGCCTCCAGCCCTGCCATGCAGGGAGCTGGGAGCAGGATGGGGACACACCAGCAGATCTGCAGTGCTGGTGGCCCATGGCATTGCCCTGTCCTCACAGCACTTCAGCCCCAGTCCTACCTGCCTCCCATTGCCTGCCCAGAGCAGCATCCCTCCGCCCCACTCAGGGTCCTACCTCCAGCTCCTTGAAGAAGATGCAGCTCCGTGCCCACTCCACGATGGAGAAGAGGGTCTGGTCAGCCATCTTGCACATGAGGCCGAAGGTGCTGAGCTTCTCGTGCCGGCTTTTGCCTTGCTCTTGCTGCAGGCAGGCCAGGATCCGCGCCTTCACCTGCGCCTCGTCGGGCTCCAGCTGCAGCAGCTTCAGGATGACATCGGGGATGTCGGGGGGGGAGCTGCTGGGGTAGGTCTCTGGGTACACGTAGGTGGACATGGAGTCGTGTGTGTTTGTGAAGTGATCCGGGTACTCAGACTTGATGGTGCGGTTGGGGAAGGAGGGGTAGTGGTAGCCGGCGAGCGGCGGGTGGCTGGGCACAGTCATTCCCAAGGAGGGGGTCCCGTAGGGGCTGCGCTCGTAGTCGATGGGCGTCAGGGCAGCGGGGTTGGGAGGCAAGGTCTTGGACATGGCGTGGATGCTGTGGATGGTGGAGGACAGGCTGTAGTCGTTCTGCACCGGGGACACGATCTGGGGCACGGTCTCCAGCTTGAAGCCATTGGCGCGGATCAGAGCTTTCTTCTGCTGCTTTAAGGCACGGTCCCGTTTGTACATGGGTCCAAACTTGTTCCTCCCTCCACGCATCCGATCTGCACGCACAGCTGGGGGCAGAGAGAGGGCAGAGGCTGCAATGAACTGCACAGAGGGAGACCAGTGCTTCCACACGGCGTGGAGAAAAATATCGGGTCTGGGGGACACCGAGGAGAGCTTCCCAGAAAGCCTCCAGCAGACTGTGCTGCTCCCAGCCCAGCCATGCACACCATGGATGTGCCCAGCTCCAGCTTTTGCCTTGCTGAATCACCTTCAGAGCCTCTGGAAATTGCAGGAAAGCAAGAGACATTTGACTTTAACTACAAAATGGGCCAGGGGATAAAACATCTTACATCCCTTGTGGGTTGTGGGCATAGCCCACGAAGCCCAGGCAGACAAGAGAGCTCAACATCCACTTTCATTTTTACTACTCCTGACTCTGAACCAGCCCTGGAATTTCCCTTTTTCTGCAGAGCCTGGGACTTCACACAGACCCACCCTAGGACCCTGGTCCACCTGCATCCAGGCTGCTCATGCTTATTTTCTGTAAATCTCTGCCCCTTTCACGGGCAGCACAACTGGCAGAGCTGTGCCAGTTTTCAGGCAGGAGGCTGCCCGGCCCTGCCAGGAATCAGCTACAGCCGAGGGCTCTGCCTGAGTATCCCACTGCTGGAGTCACTCTGACAGCTCCATCGCAATGTCCTGGCTGTAGCAAAGCAGATGTTCCCTCCGAACCCCAAAAGGAACCCAAGAATGTGTCAGCGTGAAGGGAGCAGGTGCTTTTCTGCAGCAGGAGCTTGTCCCTTCACCCCTCCCTGATGAGCTCCGGAGGCTGCTGCCCCAGCCTGCTCTTGGAAGAGCTCGGATTCCTGGAAGCGGGAGCTGGATGACGGCGCAGAGGGATGGAGAGCATGCCAGCGAGCACAGCATCAAAGGGAGAAAACCCTCAGCTAGCTTGTGTCCCTGCTGACAGCAGGCGGGCCTTGCTTTTGTGTCTCAGCTGTTCCCTCTCCCTCTCTTTTGCCTACTTCTCCTGGAAGCATGGCCAGCCCCCCCGGAGAGCCAGCACCTCCCAAACTCTCCCCAAGCAGGCTGGAAATGAAGGAGCATTGCCGGGAGCAGCAGCATTTCCAGGGCGAGCAGGAATGTGCTCCCAGGGGAGCCGCCCTGAGCTTCCTCCCTCATTCTTTATTCATGAAAACAGCATCTCGCTGGGAGTGGGGCAGCCAGAGAATCCTCCGAGGCGAGGGGTGGTGGGCCCTCCCCGTTCCCGAAAGCCTTCCCGCACAATTCTGGAAAACAGCCAGCCCCGGGGCAGTTCCTAACTTCGGTGGTATGAGGGAGATGGCCGCAGTCAGCATGTGTCCATACCCCTGCCGGGATCCCCCATGGGCAGACCCTCTGCCCAAGCTGGCACCCGCAGGTCTGGCACCCCTGCCATCCACCCCGTCAATGCCAGAGCAAGCCCAAAGTCCAAGTCTCCCGCCCACTCAAAGGAATGTTCCCACCACCACTCGAGCCCAGGCCCAGCGATGCCCAGGGATTGCATCCCAAGCAGATCCCTGTGCCCCTGGGCAAGGATGCACTGGCAGGGACCCCACTGGCACTGCCTGCACCCCCACAGCAAGGGGTGCTCACAGCCTGCTCTACAAACCCTCGGTAGGCAGCCGCCAGTCACCTCCTTCCCTCTCCCAGCAAGAACACAAAGGGAGAAGAGGCCTTTTAATTCCCTCCTGCTCCGCTTTTCCTGCTATTTGTGCCTCGTTTGGGATCGGGAGCAACTTGCCATTTGGCACATCCAAGCTAGCTGCTGGGAAGCGACCAATATGCCCTGACCTCTGGGGCAAGGGGGTCCAAGTAGAGCCTTCACCAGCGGCATCCCCCAACAAAACCTTCTGCAGGTGGCCCTGGGGTGCAGGCAGCCCTCCCAGCACACCCCACAGCTCCTCTTCCCGCTCCCTCCACCTCGCCTGCCCTTGTTGCACGCAGAGCCCCGGCTGGTGTGAGCTCTGACCCCCCGTTTCCCATCTCTCCCTGCCCAGGTAAGAATTTTGGGGGTGCCCAGAATGTGCCCAGGGGTTCAGGCAGGCTTGGGCCAGGGCTGTTCGGCTCTTCCCTCCCACTTTAAGAGTGGGTCTCTGTCCACAAAATCAATCATCTTTGGCTTGCTTTTGTCCTGTGGATCCAGGAGCTCACTTTCAAAGCGTCACCTCAGATTCCCTGCCCAAAAATACTAGGAACTGAGGAAAAGAGGCCTCCGGTTTTTACCACGAAAGAGATGGTCCCATGGGAATATCATTCTCCGCTGAGTGATCCCCCCCAGCTGCCTGGCCGCAGGGCTTTGCTAAGGAGCTAACGGCAAGAAAATAAACCAAAAAAAGGCTATTTGGAAGGAACAGCCTTCGATACCCAGCTGCTGCTGTCCCAGGCCATGGGGCCAGAGGAGCTCCGTGATCAGCAACACAAAAACTGCTGAAAAGGGACAAATCGACCCATGCCTGTCACCTCTGTCACCCCAAGCACTGCCCTGCCTGCCCTCAGAGCTCCCAGCACCCAAATTCTCCTCCAGCACTGGTCAAAGCTGCCAGAGCATGTACAGATTGATTTAGGGCACCAGTAACCCCAGTCCAGGGAGGGGAGTGACACTGGGATCTGTTTGGAGATGGGGCTGGAAGGCGGCCCACGCCAGGAGTTTGCAGGGGCTGGTTTTGCAGCTCGATGTTGTGTCTTGCCCCCGCACCGCTGCCTGCAGGCTCCGAGTCCCGACCAGCCGCTCTCTGCCAGCGCAGGGGGCTCAGCCCAGCCCTGCATTGCCCGCTTGCACCCGCTGTGAAATGTAAACGATTTCAGGGGAGAAGAGGTGGGGGGGCGGCTGACTCTGCTGAGGGGGGCTCCTTTCTGCATCTGCTTTCGCTTTGCAGTCGTTCGCCAGAGATTTGTTCCCCCTCGAATGTGTTTTGTTGGCCCGTGGTAAGCGCTGCACAAACCACAACACACGACTTGGGGATGCTGGGGCCCGACTCTGGTATCTCAGTCGGGATCGAATTCTCCGATATGAGAGAAGTGGTGGACGTGGGGGCTGTAATTGCACCCCTCGGGAGGCAGAGGAGAAATCTCTTATGCTAAATGTCACCAAAAGCAAAAATATAATTCGTGGTGGGTCTGCAGCAGTTTTATTGTGAGCCTCATCATTTTTAATGTTTTCCTTAAGTCTCGGCTTCTGGAATTATGTGCTTAAGGAAAACAATAATTTCTACGCTATTTCCCAATCATTCTGCCAGCAAAGAAAACCCTGGAAAGTTGAAACCGCAGCAGCCAAAAACCCCTGGGGAAACAAAACAAAAACAAAAAAAGGAAAAGCAGGAGGCGACGCGAAAAAACGAATTTCTCTTTAACTTGAGAGGGGAAAACGGAATCGAAGCGGCCGCGGGAATTAGCGGCCCGGGGACGCGGCGAGGCAGGGCGGCGGCGGCGGGGACAGCGCGACCGGCACCGGGGGGACCGCGCAGCCCCGTCCGCAGCCGCGGAGCCCCGTGCAGCCCCGGCCGTGTCCTACCTTCCAGGCGCATCCCCACGGTGAGGCACTTCTGGAAGCGGCAGTAGGGGCAGCGCTTGCGCTGAGTCTTGTCGATCTTGCAGTTCTGGCTCTCGGTGCAGGTGTAGTGCTTGTTGTTCTGCACCGTCCGCTTGAAGAAGCCCTGCGGCGATGAGCGGCGGCGATGCGGCGGGCACCGGTACCGGCACCCCGGT